>VRLP01000831.1:0-175720 GCA_009660295.1 Lophius piscatorius
ATAAAAATAATTCAAACCTTACTTTAGCAGGTCTAACCTTAAAATCAAGACTTGTAAAAGCTGCAAAATTTGATGAATTTGTTACAAAGTAACACAATTGTAAAAATGTTCGTGTTAATGTAGGGATATAAGTTGCACATGCTCAGAAGATCCACGCCATGAATATGGAGTGATGCGAAATTGATTGACTTTTAAAAGAAAGAGACGTTTTTCCCCTTAGTCCAAAAAGGGGAAAAAATGTCCCCCCAAAAAAATGTTGTTTTTTCACAAGGTTGAGTAAAGCAGAGGAATCAGTTTAGTTTTTCTGAATTTATGCTTATTAATTGAGTTAGCTTGACAGTGGCCAATTAGTTAAATTACATTTGATTAGATTATGTTGACAAATACACTCATGTTTGCACATAAGTGAGTTATTGCTGTAATAATGTCATGAAATGATATCTAACATAACTCCGTTTGGAAGAAATTCAAAAATAGAAATTCAACAAATAGTTTTTTCGAGTACCTAGTGTGTTCTCTGGCTTTATTTAATTGGAATCATCATGATGTGTAATTCTGACTCATAGTTTAGACTTGGACAGTCAGTAATGAGTTGAGCGAAATGCTTAACAATCGTTTCCCATTTTGGACAAGCTCCATAGGAACACAGATGTGCATTCATGCTGCTCACACTCAATTTAACATGAAACATGAGCCGTTTCAGTTCCAGGCCTCAATAACTGTGTTCTGGTGTATAATGTAAGGGTCATGCTTTCAATGTGGTGTGATGTGCATGGGCCCCATGAGAATAAAAACAGACTCTGACTTTTGGCATGCCCGTCAGTTGGTTAAAAACTCCACTTTGGACTGATTTTAAAACGTTTCCCCATCATTCATTTGAAATGATGAACCCGCAAATCTTAACCCTCAAGTTCTTAATAGCTAAAATTGCCTATATAATTAAAGTATCGATTTATTTTCTAATAATTCATGGGGGTTGATGGTGAAATAAAAAATTTGTATATTATTAAGTATATTTAGATCAAATTATTCTGTCACATACAATCAAGATGAAACAAATCCAAATCACATCTGATGAAATGTGTAACTCAATATTTGATAAATATAATTTCAACTGTTTCTTGTAATGTATGGTAGTAATAACACTGTAATAACATTGCGTTCACCTGTAATGACACACGGGGACAGAGTTCTCTTGATCAAACACAAATGTACTTCTACTTCAAATAGGGGTTTCCAAGTAAATTACGTTGATGTATAATCATAAAATATTAGCTTTAAACAGTGCTTTTAGGCCGAGAGTGAGGTGAAAACTAGACCACCCCGGCAAAAATGTAACATCCTCGCCAGTTCATAATCTGTGCAGAACACATGGAGAAAAAATCTCAATAAAAATAATCACTTTAGCTCTCCACATCAGAATGAATGCTTACGCCGCACATTGAAAACCGTCTTAAGCTTGCCATGTTCCCACTCACACACGCACACACACACGCACAAACACACACACACACACACACACACACACACACACATACACACACACACACACACAAACACACACACACAAACACACACATTGCTCAGTTCCACGCAAGGGATCGTCAAAGAAAATGTCAGCAGCAGCTTTTACAGAGGAAATCACTGAGATGTACCGAGTTATTTGTGCCATGTGTATCAGAGTATCAGAGCATGCATATGGGCTCGGCTCACTGAGGTGTGCTTCAATGTGAATAATGACCTGCAGAGTCAAAGAGAGCATAGGACATATCTTCATGTCACTCCACTTAACACGGGTCCTTTCCGTACTTGTGACAGGCCCCTGCATTTTATTACCAGAGGTTATCTGCTGGGAAAGAGGTGGGAGTATCTTATAAATAGTTTTCCTTCCAGAAATGAAATTTTAAAAAACACTGGTACCCCTTTACAGTAAGACTATATTTATAAAGGCTTTATAAATGGTTTATAATTACATCTGCCAAGTCGGTTCTGTTTTCGCCCCTTTGCGTCTGTCTGTTTGTATGTATGTATGTTTGTATGTATGTTTGTATGTTTGTTTGTTTGTTTGTTTATGAGCAGGATTACGCCAAAACTACAAGACTGATTTGCATGAAATTGTCCGGAGGTAGATTTTAGCACATCCTAGTAGTTATTACATTTTGGTGACGTCACGTGTTTTGAAGCTGTTAATATGAAAGAAAATTAAAGTAATAAGTTGTTTGGAGTAGTGACATCACAATGTGGACATTGCTACCTTTTATGCTTTGATTCCTTTGATCTTTATTAAGGGGTGGAGCTTGGGGCTCAGTTTTAAGAATCCTTTCCCGTTTGAATATGTGCTGGTTACGTAGTACTAAAGGTGTTTAAGGGCAGCGTAATCGTTGGAGTATAGCAATGAAGGCCCAGGTGGAAAACCCATGGCGAACCACGGCATTTCGGCGATATAAAGTGAAAAAGACACTCTATTATAAAATTGCATTAGTGCTTTTTTTTTTTTTTACCTTATTTATTGATGGTTGGAAACAAATCTTTAAAATATTCACATTGTCGATCTAAAGCATAGAGCACTTTGTGAATATCCACATACAGGGAATGCATTTGGCTGATTTCTGATTCAGCCCTGGATAAGGCAGATAAGGCCGTGGTGACTGGATCAGAAACTATCGGGATTCACGCTCCTGGGCTATTTCTTTACACAATTCAGACAAGAGAAAGCAGGACTAAAGCCGTGCATGTTGTCATCATCAATCATCACCTTCACTAGATGGCATCAGGATGTGCTTTAGAGATGAACCATACAGTGAGACCGATCTCACAGATCCACTGGGTTTACGTGCATATGGGAACCCAAGTTCACGGGTTAGTAATCCTGTCATGCAGGACTGATATGAAAAAGCAGTGCAATATGTTCTTTACATGTTCAAAGTGATGTCTTTTTCACAGATTTTCATCATGTTACTCACATGGAGACGTGTCCATCACTGTTAGAAACCCTCTACACGTGAATCACGGCGAGTATTTTCCCCAAAGTGTTCTTATTCTATCAAAATTCAGATTTTATGCCACTGTAGCCCTTAGTGTGAGGAAGATCTAGATTGATTTCGGGAATGGCAGTTACATATTCCCACCATACGGGGAGTTTTATCTCGAAGAGTTTTCTGGGACCCTGATTCCCGGAGATCTATATTGTATTTAACACATTTCACTCTAATAGTTAAATTTATACATTAATTTGTTGCATATGGATCGGCTCAAGGCGATCTATCGCATATTTATTCTAACTGTCCATATTAGAATAAATAGCAGTTAGTCTGATTTAGTCCAAACTTATCTCATATGAATCGTCTTAAGGAGATCTAACTTGTATTTGTCAATTATTTAACTGCACTTGTCCATATTTCACTCACTAGGCGTTTTTTTGCTTTGAACCCCCCCCCCCTCTATTTTTAGACTGTTGGTTCCCAACTATAAGTCCAGTTGGGTCTAAATTGAGCTCATATGAATACTGACCCAAGGCCAAGATCTTCTTTAGCCTTGTTTACTCGACCCTCTCTCTTTCTCTACTCTTCCCTCCTGTCACTCCACTGACCTCTTTCTCTGCCTCACTCTAGAAAAACCATGTTCTTGACTCCTCCCTGACTCCCCCGTTGAACTATAGATTTTTCCAGAGACTCACCAGGATCCACCGAAGTGGCTGAAGTGAAACCTTTACCATTAAAAAAATCGAAAATGGCTTTTGAAGAACCGTCCACTTTGCCAAAAGAGGCAGGAAATGAAAAAAAGGTTAGGAAACAACCTCATAGTCAGTAATCTGATTACTCACTAACTTTACCGTATTTCTACTGAAGCAAGTCAAATTTCATTGTCAGTGATGTTGATATTATGGATTTTTATGTTTTCGAAGGCTGATTCAATTTTTTTTCAGCATTCAGGGAAAACAGTCAGTTTTTCCAAATGACTTATTATACTTTTAATTTAGCTAAATCTCAACTACAACTAAATAGCTAAAAACAATGCATGAAAACATGATGTTAAAAATGTATCCATGTCTTTTAAAGAATGAGGATATCACTATTAATCAATCCATCATATCATTATAACCACCTTCCTACTATTATGTAGGCTCCCCTTTTTTTTACTTGGAGTTTGAGTTGTTACTATATATATATATATATATATATATATATATATATATACTATATATAATGTATAATATGATAATGTCATATTTTCAGCTACAGTTAATCGTAGTAGTAGTCGTGCAACACATGTGGAAATAAATTACTTTTCTACCACTCTTAATTGCCCACTCAATAAAGAATTTACTTATTGGTAACGTAAAATAAAGTACAATTAAAGTATGACTAATTTTAAAATGTAACTGGGGAAGAACATCATTTTGAAAGAACCTCGAAGAATTTCCAAAGCTGGAAAAAAAAATTGTCGATGAACCTAAAGAGATTTTTTCAGTTAGTAACCTAAATTAAATGAAGATAAGTACTTAGTTTGATACTTAATTGGTAAATACTTAATTTAATTGACTGTTGAGTTATTTAAACAGTTTTCTTTTTAAAATAACGGAACTCTGTGTCAGAGAGGAAACCGGCCATATCATATTAAGCTTTATTTACCGAGATAATAACCATCAGGAGCCTCATTTTTTAAATATGGAAGCCTTCAGTTCAATAGTAGGATTTAGTTCTTTCCTGACTCTCAAATTTAGTGTATGCCGCCTTCCAGAGATGAGAAGAGTTACACAAAGACTGTTCACTGTCAATACATGCTGGCTCCCTTCTAATCATCCTCTCAACAGTTCTCTTTTATTAGGAGCTTTAGGAGGTTTTCTTGAATGCCTCTTGCATGTTTCAGCCATTCAGCAGACTCCTTTGTGATAGTTTCTACTATCTTCAACTCCGGCAGAACAATCGCGGCTGGTTGATGTGATACTCATGCCAACCAGTTGCTTTATCAGCATTGTCCTAACATGTTTGCGCGAGCTTCAATGTGACTTCACGTTTGAAAGTCCCACCGGCTAGCTTCAATGTGTTAATCACCCTTAATGGGAATTTCTGCAGTGGCTTTCACCAAAACTGCATTAAAGAAGGATTCCTTAATAAAATGGGCCGAGTGATGTGAGCATAGTCTCAGGCAAGGCTCCTCCATTTACATTTTTAAACTGATGGGAGTTGGCTCTCATCATTTTAAGTTTCCCCCCGTTGGCTGCGTCACATTATTAATCAAACACGATGAGGCATATCAAAGATGGTAACAGATTTTTTGAGAGAATGTGACCCCTCTGATGAAAATTCTTCGTCATCTGTTAGTCAGAGCAAACTAAATTAGAGCTAGCTGCGAGACGTTTGCCTCACTTCTCAATCTGTACGCCCAGCATTCCCAAGATTTGCTTCACTATATCAATTCCCAGATTCTTGACACGAGCATTGCATTCTGGGCTGCTGGTACAATTTCCCCCGCTCCCCCCGAACGGACATATTGGATAATAAATAGGAGCTCCAACAGTAAAGATGATGCTATTAGACTTGCCAGCCCGAGGCTTCAGCTGTGTGTATTGGATGCACCCCTCCCCCTCCTCAAGACTCACCCCGAACCAACTGGTCCAGGAATTACTAGCCAGGAATCCCAGAGACTGTTCTTTGGTCCAAGTCAAAAGGAAAGGCTGCGGCATTGATATAGACCCCCTCCCTGTTGTCATGATATAGAAATAAAACAAAAATCTTCTCCAGTCTCCAGCTTCAGTGGGGCATCAGTGAGAAGGTGGATTTTGAAGGGCTAGTAGCTAGGATAGAGTTTTAGGGTGGTGTAGGTTTTCAAGTTGTGCAAGTTCAATAACATTTCAATGAACATGAAATGAAAATAGATAATAGAAAGGTTAGTGGGATGGAAAGTTTCCTTCTGTTAGACTGTGGGCACCCCACTGTAAATGTGGATTAGAGAGGGCTGACAGGACCCCCAGTCATTGAGTCTGTTATTGTGTGGTTCTGTTTGAGAGGCTTTGGATCAAAGAGGTTGCAAAAATGTGGATCGGCATCAGCTTTGGCATTAGTGGTGTGAAAAAGTTTCATTCCTGTCAGAACTGCGTTGGCTCTTCAAACTAAGTTTAACCCCGAGTAAACAGAAAATCTGAGCTTGAAATAATGACCTAATTCCCGAAACTTTGGGGCTATAATGGGATCATCATCGCTGCCAGGTCTGCAGATCCTTTGTTTTTAATGCAATGAAAAAACACCAACATACACCCACATAGACCATAAAGTGAGGAAGAACTGGATTGATTTTTGGAAAGGTCAGTTGCCAATTTCCGCCACAAAGGCAAAGTTTTTTTAAAGTTTTTTATTTCCAAAGCTTTTCGGGCCATAATTTCTCAACCGTTGGTTTGATTTAGTCCATATTTGATGCATTTGAATCAACTTGAACAGATTTTATTGATCTTGTATTTATCATATTTTTCAATAATAGTTTATATTTTACTCACTAAGGGGGTGTGGGGGGTGTCTTTTTACGCAAAACACTGTTTTTCACATATCTTATCTTTTCCCAAAAGCTCTGAAGCTTGTCAATGTTTGTTGTGGCAAAATTCTTAGAGTTCTCGCTTATCTACAGCTGCCGTTTCAACTAAATGCTCATAGAATTTTGGCATTTTTTTAATCCTCCAACAGCAAAGCTGAGGTTGATGGAAATGCTTGAACATTTTTACAGGTATATTGTATTGTAAAAAGTTAAATATTGACCTGATATTTTCTCCACGGTGCCGGAGAAAATGTGAGTGGGATTTATTACCGGGTGGCCATTGATGTGTAGAATACTTCATAATCCTTTGTCTGGCCGAAAATGTTAAACCAAACAGCTGATCAATACCTTGAGAAATCTCTCTAGTTCATAATAGGAACATTTGCCCAATAATCCAATTTTGCTGCAAAGACACTACAAATATAGTGTATCGGTTTGAAAATGGCAACGGCATGGAAGAAAAGCTATCTTGATGACTGCTCTTTAAACCGTTATGGGTCTACACATTTGACCAAATTAAAGACATATTTCTATCAGAGATCAATCTCAGTATTGATTGGAAAAAAGGCCAAAGCAATCAATATTGATTCTTTTGTTGTCCTGTCTGCATAAACAGGAGAAAATCTCATTAAAACGACTGTGCTGCAAGAGAGACTGCTAAATTCCCCTTTATTTGGGATGTTGCACTGCGAAAAGTCAAAAGCAATTACTGACCTCCTCGCTTTCATCTGCTCTGTGGTGTGGGCAGAACCGTATTGTTGGCTGCGTTCTAAGTGGATGAATAACTTTACTCCAGAGTACAGTTAGGACTTGGACTAGGGTCACAAGTTGTTACGATTCTACACTTTGTCAATTAAAGTGTTTCAGATAGACCCAGAAAGAGCTGGAGAAGCTGATTAGAGTATTGGTGAAAGAATAAGACGGCATGATTTTGGGATCGATGCACACAGTTTTACATTTTACAGACTGTCTGGGCACAAAAAACGACTTTTTTGCTTTCCACACTGTAAATTGTTGCTGTAAATGTATGGTGAACAGTATTCTGCTGTTTACTGTCGTACAGAGACATGCTGTAACCTGCAATGCACTCTGGGAGAAAAACAATATGAGAACTGCATGAATACCAGAATGTCATTATTTACAGGACAGTATTGCAAACTTAACTGAAAACAGCAGAGCATCATGGGAAGGCCTTTGACCCCTCCCATGACTCTCATCCATTCTTCTGTCCATCAGGTTCGGTAGGAGTGTTTTCCCTCCCATCATCTCAAAAACACATGAGTTATGGAGACACTGAAGGTGTCATTGGTTTCTTCACATTGATTATTTGTACATATTCAGGCACATTTGAAGCTCAGCAATCACTTCATTCTGCTTTACTCTGCTGTGATAGAGGTCATCTATTCCACATGTGTTGCACATGTTTCAGTGGTTGGTGAAGGATTGTGTCAGTGATTAATGCTCCGTATCAGCAGGTGGCGCCGTGCCTTTTACGCTCGCCTCTGTATTCAAGCGTGCAAATGCACTTGAGTGGTCAGACTACTAGGAAGGCGCTTTATACTGGAAATTAGCATTTTAACCTGTTATTAGTAGTATTTTTGAGTTATTGAATACAGAATATGGACATGTTCAGCCATAATATTAAAACCAACTGCCTAATATTACCTACAGCTCCATTTTTCTAAACCAGCTCATGTGTAATGACACCATTCAGTCAGAGCCAGCATTTCTCTGCAGTGAAATGCTGCAGAAAAATGCTGGCTATAACAACTCACAGGCTAGTTTTTGATCCCTATGCACGTCTTTGAGCTTTCAAAAAACCATGGCCCTGTCACCGGTTCACCGATTGTCCTTCCTTAGACCACTTTGGTAGGTACTAACCACTGCAAACCAGTAACAACCAAAAAGACCGGCAGTTTCGGCAATGATCAGACCAAGTCATCACAATTTAGCCCTTATTAAAGTTGCTGAGATGCTTGCTCTTGCAAATTTTTAATGATTCAAACGGATCAACTTCAATTAAATATCACCAACGGTTGCCTTTGTAATGAGGTCACCAATGCTATTCTGTCTTGAGTAGTGGTTATAATGTTATGGCTGGCTTTAACTGTCTAGTATACATTAAATGAACTTTTTACTGATTTCCAGTAACACACTGTGACTCCAAAATACAGTTAAAAAAAAATACAGTACACTTCAAATTGGTCACACTTTTTTCCGAACTACCTTCCTGTTCTGTGACAGAATGCAGCATCGTGTGAAAGTTCCATGTTTGTGTGCGGGCGTATATGCTCATAAGCTCCAATCACTGCACTGAAAAAGCTGCGGTTTACAGTCTGTTCCAGTCCTTTGACATTCCCTAACTATCCCACCGTCATGTGGCTGCCTCACCCCAGGACATCTCCGCTTTTAGATGCAGAATGGTTGCCTGCTGAGTCCAACCCGAACACATTCTGTCGCTCAGCCATGAGAACACAACGCAAGGTCATTGGATCATGTGTGTGTGTGTGTGTGTGTGTGTGTGTGTGTGTGTGTACGTGTGTGCTCATGCAGTCGTGTGTATGAAAGCACAAAGACACGCACAGGTCACTTCGTGTTCTCTGCTCTTTTGTGTGTACTACATTTTCTATTCCTTGGTGTTTTGATTAGACACATAAAACAAAGCCAACTAACTGTCCTCTCGCGGGTAGAGCAACCGCTGATAGCATCATCATGGTGTCAATGCGACTCTTCTTAAAAAGTCCCCAATCCACTTCCTCAGATTCCTTGTGTTTGCAGATTTGCACTTCAGAGTCTTTAATGACTTAATTAGAGTTAGTCAGCTCCTAGTGAAATTAAACCAGAATGTTCTAAATGGCTTCTTTTTTTTTTTGTAAATAGCTCAGCATGAGAGTGCATTCTGCTGAGTCTATTACACAAGTTGTAGATTAGTTAGAGTCATAGTTTAATGTAACGCCGCTGCAAATCTCATATTCCATCTATCTTCAGTGCCTGTGTGTTCACTAACTGCAAATACAATGTGCCCAGTGGGAAAAGAGAATATATCCAATGGAAGAAGAAATCATTTTGGATTTAGACAGAGGTTTGGCCCGATTAGCCATAAGATTATAACCACTTGCAGGTGAAGTCAAGAATATTGATTTATCTCATTGCACCTAGCCGTGTCAACTATATTAGGTAGCAGTTGAACCTTTTACTTTCGAAGTTGGTGTGTTGTAATCAGGAAAAATAGACAAGCATAATGATCCGTGCAACTTTTACAAGGGCCAAATTATGATGGCTGTACGACGTGGTCAAACCATCACTTGAACTGCAGGTCTTGTTGGTATTTGTGGACTGCAGTGGTTAGTAGCTACCAAGGTCACCTAAGGAAGGACACCTGGTGTACTGCGACAGGTTCATCGGTGGTCATATTCTCTGTGTCGTTCTGATATTGGGTAAAAAGGTGTGAGTCTGACTTCACCTGTTAGTGGTTATAATGTTATGGCTGATCAGAGGAAACCACTATCTAAATCTTAGTTTCTTCTTCTTCTTGATATCATTTACTCTCCCTGCATGCAGATGGTTACATACAGATAGTTTTAACATCATGGCTTTGTGTGTATAATCTCCCGTATGCTAAATGTCATACAGACAGTCATTCTGACACCACATGTTAGTAGTTATAATATTATGGCTGATTAGGGTTATTATCTATCTTCACCTAAATTTCCTCTCGATACATTTCCTTTTCCTGCATCCAGGCGGCCTTAATGTTATGGCTGATTTGTGTACCAAATCCCCTCTTGACCCCAGCTAACTCATGCGGTTTTAGAATTCATAAGAAGACCCGGCACCTTGAGAACAAGCGTTATTTGTCAGGCTTAAGAGTATTTGCCTTGGCCAGGGAGAAGAGTATTGCTCCATTTATCTAGAGACAAACCCTGTGAGGACGTTTGCCCGGACCAATCACACTTTCATCTAGCTACGTTCTATACGCGCCCGGGTAAGGATGGGCGAGGAGTCAGGGACCCTCCAGCCTGCGAGCTGTCTGCACCAGGTCCATACTTTACGCAGCAGGCGGCCCTCCCTGTGGCTCAGAAAAACAAAATATCCAATTATAGATGATTATCTCGGAGCATTCTGTGGTATGTTGGATTTGGAAAAGACAGAAGAAGAAAAAAGTGTTCGCAACAAGGAGTGCTCCACGGGGTGACCTGAACCATAATGACTCGGAAATGTTTCATAGGATCTCGGCTGGGATGGCAGCTGTTGCCGGCGTACTCAAGGCTATTCATTTTTCCACATAAGTCTGCGTGGGTGTTTAATAACCACCATCAAGAGCCGTTTAAAATAAATAAGATATTTCTACTTTCTTTTCTCAGTATACCTTGTAGTAGTCTTGAGATGTTTACTGTACTAGTGAACTTTTCAGATTCCGTTTGAAATGGAAGTCCTTGAACTTTCTGCCAAGCCAGTTTATTCTTGCTCCGCAATTGGGTCACTCAGAAAGTCCGACGCCAGGTCAGGGAAGGTCCTGCCAGCTCTCTCACATTGCAGCCAGCGCTCTCTAAAGAGTCGCTGAACTACTCTAAGGAACTTACGAGGCACTTCACCACAGCGACCCTTGACCTCAGTGTCAACCATGTTTGGATAATTATTTACCTTTAAACACCAGGTGAATAGTAAGTTCCGATTCAAGGAGAAAATTGTTGACCACCGAGATGATAATGTTGCCCATTGAGTCTTTTTAGAGAAAGGTTGGACGTCTAAAGTCTATTTGTGTGTCAGTCTGATTTATGCTCATTGAGGTCAAAGCAACATGAAGTTGTTGAACATGGATCAATATTGATTGTTTCGTAGAGCTGCAGAACGCTGGTATGATATTAACTTCAAACCCTTTTGTGTCCTCACCAAGAATGAAGAACCAATGGGATTTTTTTTTCTTTGCATGTTATATTTCTTTAAATTAACATCGTAGACACTTTAAATTTACCTTAAAAAGGACAAATCAATTGGTGAAGCATGTTTTTAAACAGTGAAAATCTCAAGCTTCATTATGACGTGAAATCTCTTAACTAACTCTTTTTTTAATTTAAATTTTGGCAATACATGTTTTTAGAAAACTATTCTACCCTTTTTAGACTTTTTCTGGTTGTATAAAGTTACATAATTATCTCAATATGCCATAGAAATCCTACTTATTGACTTTGACTTTCTTCAATAGCCACTGTTAGGTTTTTTTAGCATGTAGTGTCCCCTAGGGCACCGTCCTTGGCCCCTTACTGTTTAGCATATCCATTGTGCCACTGGGCACATTATAATCAATTTCAGTTAAGTAGCAAACATTTTTAAATATAAGAAATAGTGACTCAAAATGAGCTCAACCAAACAGCTGTGCAGGACGTTAAAGGGTTAAGGATCCTGAAGTTAACTCTAATACAAGACTTTGTTTGCTCATGATGCATCATTTTGGAATACATCAATCCGATTGCAACATTCATGCAATACGATTATGTAAAACAATCGAATATAAAATCCCAGAATTATTCATGTATTCCATTTGTTCATTTCATTTCCAACTGCTCTCGCTTCTGAGGATTATGCAGGTAAAAAGCCGGGTAAAGGAGTGATCACAAAAGAATATATGAGTGTTGCTCCCGGCGAATCGATTAAGAACGCAACACAATATATTGCACAATCAGTAGTCTTGCTAGTACCCGAGCATTTCACTCAATAACAAGAGGGGCAGGTTCAAACAAAAGATGTTTCGGCTGAAATGTCAAGACTTAAGCCTCAATAAAACGTAACCCCTTCAAGTGGCAGCGGAGTAAATCTTTTTGCTGTCTACTCTATAATAATAGTATTTACATTTTTTTTGTGGGATATACTTGAAATGATGTATTATACGAGTAAAATGATCTCACGGGGGCAACTCTTGAGGGATACTTCAATACCTACAAGGTTTTTGGGAATTTAGAGTAAAGTTCTCCAACATTTTAAATAACTTGAAAATTAAATATTGCATTAAACCTCGTACTCTGAAGCTGCCATTGTAAGCAATAAACTCTGCCAAAGCCTTATTTGGTCTGGTATGAATAATACCTTATATTTGCCAAGTTGCTCATGGAAAAGTGGTTTTAATTTCAATGAGGATTTTATCTATTGAAATAAAGGATATCAAATAAAAAATAAAAAAAGATAGAAAATAAATTGTAATAATAGCTGATTTACGGAATAACAGCGTCTCCTGTACTGGTGCAAGATGTTTGCATGACATCATTTGACCTATAAGGAACTGTGGTGACATGCTGTTCAAAGTTCCTTTTGCAGTTTTATCGTTTATTATTAACTCTAAGTATTAGTTTTCTGCTTGATTTTTTCTTAATAAATGCAAGTTTCAATCCATTTTACAATCCTAAGGCTGTAATAACATGCCTTGCATTAGAATAAATCAGTTCTGTTCATGGACTTAGGTGTTTACCGCGTGATACACATGGTAATAATGAGTATACTTTATTATTATTATCATCATTATTATCATACATTTTTTTAATTTCTTTTTATTTTAAATTTTTTTTAATTAGACCTCAACCTTTTGGCAAATCGTGTTTTTTTTTTGTTTTTTTTTACCCTATTAGGCTTTTTTGGTTTTATCAAGTCCTCAGATGCTTTGATATACAGTACAAAATAAAAAAATCTACTTATCGAGTGGGACTTTGGCAAAAGCCATTATCCTTCTGCCCCTTTAACCAGTGGTGTCCCCCATGGCTCCGTCCTTGGCCTCTTACTCTATACTTTATATGCCACCACTGGGTCATATAATAAACAGGTTCAGTCACGTGGAGCACATTTTTAAGTAAGAAATAGAGACTTAAAAAGTTCACAAATAAAGAAATGAAAAGAAAAGTTTTCCAAATGGTCTATTTTATATCCAACATTGTTTTAATTCCTATATTTACATTTAAGAGAAATGGTTCTGGGCTCCCCCAGGTAAATCTTCCAAAGTAATAATTTCACAATGGCCTAACTCCTTCCAAAAGTTTCAACTTTTTTGTGCAAGTATTATCTGCAAAGAATTAGAAAAAAGAATGAATCATTGTTTGAGCTCCCTGAGCTTTGCTTATATTCACCACTTCCTTCCAGCTATTCATTACCTATGTATGAAATGACATTGATGGATACGTAAATGTATGCAAAACCTCTTCAAAACCCTCCACCCCTCCTCCACCTAATTGAGCTGTGAGTGGAGTCCAGGTGGAACCCATTTGAATTCCCTGTGGTCGTGACCGTTGCGGTTTTTCGTGACACTGTCATACCTCTCATTTCCCGACCATTTACAACGTATTCTTGCCATGGCAAACACTCACACTACAATCATTATGCCACTGAGACAGGACATAGCAATTTGGGGTCCAAAATACCAACACAGACGGACCAGATGGAAGGCAGAATTTGTAATCAACTCTGTTGCATGGGGCATATAGCATGTTATATTATTCATCACATTAGTTTGCAGAGAGGTGCCATGAAATCCATGTTTTTAAGAATTCATGATATTATGTGCGCTCGGCTCAGCTTCGGATAATGATATTGAAATACGTGCACCGTCGGGATCAGAGTTATTGATATTAGAATGCGCTCTACCTCTGATTCAGATGCCGAGCAGGAATAGCTATTGTTGTTGTTGTTTTTTGTTGTTGTTGTTGTTGTTGGGAGTCTGATTTTCTGTGTTTGTGTGCGGTGTTGTTTTCTTCTCTATCTTGTCAAATCTGGCAGAAAATGAAGTTTCTATTGCAAAAATATGCAAATATGGTTCGAGGGAAGACAAATTATTGGGCGATTCGAGACCAGAAAAAGGCATGTACAAATGAAAACAAAATAAATGTAGGTGTTTTATGAGCAGATGCCATCTAATAAATGCCTCCACGGAATTCTGGCTGTGCTGAAAAAATGATGGCGCTAATTAGAAAGTTAGCTTGGTCTGACTTAGCGTCACTTTTTTCTCCTGTGTTCTGCTTCTTTTTTTCTTTTCTTTTTTTAATAGGCCCTCATGGTTTATCATGTTTTAACAGACAATCGGAATCAACCGATCGTTTTTTCAGATCACACCAATTAGCCATAACATTATAACTACTGACAGGTGAAATAAATAACATTAGTGATCACCTCTATCTCGTTGAAATGGTAAATGCTAGATGGTATATTAAGCAAGAAGCAAAACTTTTTTGTCCTCAAAGCTCTCATGTTTTGGTAATAAGAAAAATGGGCTAACATAATTGGGATGGCAATGAAAACTGGGTCAAGCATCTCAAAGGCATTTTGGAAGTCTTGTTCTGCAGTGGTTAGAACTGGTGACAGGGTCATGGGTGCTCAAGGCTCGTTAATGAGCATGGAGGGCAAAGGCTGGCCCACAGAGGAGCTACGTTTGCACTTACAGCAGGAAAAGTTCATGCTGGTTCTGATAGAAAGGTGTCAGAACACACAGTGCATCACAGCTTGCTCCTTATGGAGCTTCCTAGCTGCAGCCGGTCAGATTGACCTCTGCTGACTGTTGTAAGGGCCTGAAAAGGTTACAGCAGCATCAGAACCGGAGCTAGAAGGTGGCCCAGTCTGTTTTATTTTGCATCAGGTGGACACCTAGGTGGGTTAGCTCCTTAGCGGATGGGAGGAAGAGTGAAGCTTTGGACAATGTTCGGCTGGGACACCTTGGGTCCTTCCATTTATGCGGTATGTTACTTTGTGTTGTGTTGGCCATTCGCCGATCTGCACATTTAGAGACTGGACGATTTTTTCGGAAATTGGACCGTTTCTTTTTATTTATCTGTATACTGTGTACTTCTATTTTTATCCCAAAAAAATATGATTATTTCATGATTATTCACCTAAAAGCGGTTGAGATATTTCTATATTACCCAAGAATGTCAGTTCATCACCACAGCCAGTGGGCGTTACAATCTTGGGTGGAAACATTGGCTTATGTCATATCATCCAATAGTTACAATAAATCCAGACCAATGCTGCAAACACTGCTAAAAATAATATTGTGTGGCGCCATCGATGAGGTCATGTTTTCCCGTCACATATCTATCATAGCCATGACCCTGCCAATACTGTCAACCTGAATCTCTGGGAATTGTTCCTGTCAGCACAATACATTGGCAATACATTGACTTAGCTGTCCCAAAAGAAATCCATATGCTGTATGGGATGTACCTATGAGGTCAGCCTGTTTAAAATCCATACGCCATATCGCTTTCTTTGTTATATCGCCGTGGTAACCGGGAGCACTTCTGTGTAACGAGCTCAAGTCCCTTGCAGTCATGCACCGTGCCCCCTTCTTAGTGCGGAACCCAGAATCGAGCCTTGCCACATGATGACATGCAGTGTTTGTGGTCACAGCATTCCAATTGCTCCTGGTAGGTGATTAATGGCCAGCAGGTGAGGTTGTCATGGTAACTAGCCCACCTGAGCCGCTGTAGCAACAGCAGCCGGAATGAAGGCCTTAGGTTGGATTCTCTCACACTGCAATCCGTGAACTTCATTGTATCCTCATTTCCCTTTACATCTAAATTTCTAGTTTATTTTGAAGTCGTTTTAAATCCAATCAACTCTAGCCATTCCGCATTCATCTAACTTATCTAACTTCTCTCCGCCCTCCTACACTCCTATCTATGTTTTTTACTTCCCGTTATCCCCCATTTCTTCATAGTCAATCCTTTCTCCTGTCCTCCCTCTTAACCCCGCCTCTTCCTCTGTTTCGTCCTTCGTCTGAGATCCATTTGTGCTGCATTAGGCAAGATATGCCGAGAGAAAAAGAGAGGGTGGACAGAAAGAGGGAAGATGTGGAAAATGGATAGTGTCTAAGCTTTGCATTATAATGGAGAAGCGTCTCCACCGCCTCAAGATGATGCATCAATCTGCATTTATTCATCCGCTTGGGCCCGTATGTTTTTATTTTGCTCCCTTGTGGAAATGCGACCCATCCCTTTTGTATGCTTGTTTGCTTTTAAATATTTGATATGGTAATTTATTTTATTTGTTTTGGCGATATTTATATATTTCTTTGTACGTTGGAGTCATTTCTTCTAAGGTTCTGTGTGTCAGTAGGGGTTGCGTCGCCTGTGGAGGGGAGGAGGGACGGTCCCATTATTTAACCCGAACCATCCGTCACACTCAACAAGCCTATCATATAGGGGCTTTCAGAGACCACTGCGGGGTAAAGTTAGCGCCATTATATGCCTGTCACTGGCTAGCTGTGTTGCGGTCTCTTGTGGAAATCCAATTGTGAGAGTCAATGCGTTGCTGGTCACATTGTCAAACTCCAGGGATGCATAAAGCGCCCTAAAAGAGCGCTCTCCATTTAACTTTGGGTTTTCACACCTTTCAGCTTGAATTATTAAAGAATAATTTTGACACTTCTGCTGTGTTCAGTACAAAGGGGTGTTAGGACCAGGCGTATAAATAAAAAAAGGAGAGGATAAAGTCGTTTTTTTTCATATTTCATTTCGAGAATAAAGTCGAACTAAATCAGCAGAGAATTTTTTTTTAATTCTGCATTTCAAGAATTAAGTGGAAATATGGATTTGTATGAAGAGCTGAAGCGGTCATACATTTGTTTACTTCATTCTCAACCTTTCGATTTATTCTCGACATTTTTACTGTATTTTCGACATTTGACTTTATTCTTGATATTTTGACTCTATTCTCGACATTTCAACTTTAATCTCGACTTCTCAACTTTGTTCTCGACATTTTGACTCTATTCTCGACATTTCAACTTTAATCTCGACTTCTCAACTTTGTTCTTGACATTTCGACTTCTCCCTTGATATTTTTACTTTGTTCTCAACATTGCGACTTTTTTCTCAAAATGAAAAAAAATAATCCTCATCTCATTTTTTCCCCTTATGCCTGGTCCTAACACTCCTTTGTAATTTAGTACGATAAAATTGACCGCTACATTTTTAAACCATGACCATGATTTGGAAGTGCAGCCGAGTGGGTAAAAAAAAATCCTATGCAACTATAGAAGGAAAGGATCATCTAGGTTTTAATCATCTCAGCTCATCTTCTAAGATATCCGAGTCAGTGCTCATCAATCAAACTATATGCAGACACAGCGCCTTATTAATATTCATTCTATAAGAGAGCCTTCATTTGCATAAACACACTGTCTGTCTCATAAAAATGACCAAGGCGTCGCTGCTGCTGCTGCTGTTGCTGCTTCTGTTGCTGCTTCTGTGATAAGCATCTGGACATGAAACAGTTGAAAATGTGAGACATGCTACTTAATCCGGAAATACGATCCCACTTCATTTCATAGTGTTACGTTGGAGGGCTTGAAGCAGGCGTGACTCGTAACATCATACTTACTATGCCCTCATTAGATAATACTGGAGATGAAGTTTCACTTTGTTTTACAGCCATTGTCTGGAACGCGTCCGCATTAATGAAAATCATCTTTGGTTTCCTCAGGTCAGGAAGTGACAGCTGGAGAAACGCCTCAAGGCGAGGATGTGCATCAGTGGGACAGTCACCAGTCCATTTATCACTTACATAGATGAGATCAGCACCAGAGGAAATATTCATCATTATAAAGGCATAAAAGGAAAAATGTGTCGTCAGAACTGAGCAAAACTAACATTAGGGATCATCTGAAGAGATTTGGGGGATTTTGTATATATATATATATATATATATATATATATATATATACAGGTATCTCAGGTGTAATTAATAATGTAGATGAAGCAATAAAGATGTATGTGGTTGTGTTTTGGACAATGTTATAAATGAACAAACAGAAATGTATGATGATCCAATCTGATTTATATGCTTATATCTCTAATAAGTCAGGAATATTATGGAATTATCGCCGCCTTAGATCCTTTGTGTAAACGTGATAACTCAAAACTCTTTCATGGATCATTTCATTTTGTTTCATTTTATAGCCACATAGACCTTCGTGCGAGGAATAGCGGATTGATTTCGATAGAGGTCAGTTGTATATTTCTGACAGTAGGGGGAGCTTTATCACCAAAAGTTTTAAAGACATAGTTTCTCAACCGTTGGTCTGATTTAGTCCAAATTCGATGCTAAGTATTGACTCAAGACGATCTAACTTTTTTAGATCCTATTTTATTCTAGTAGTTCAGATTTTACCCACTAGGGGGAGCTTTTTTTTAAATATAAAACACTGTTTTTCAGACATAACTTCCCAACAGTTATTCCATATCAGTCCAAATTCATGTCATAAGAATTGACTCGAGGATGTTTATCTTCTCTATATCATATTTTACTCTAATAGTTCATAATACACTCACTATGAGAGATTTTTCATGCAAACACCCCGCTTTTTTACATACATAACACATTGAATTTGCTTATTTTATGCAACGCTGGGGATTGGGGGGTCTGCCTAGTTTTCCCAGCAGCTTGTTTCACTTGTATGTCACATAAAACAAAGGCATCTGTCTGTAAATTGTAATAAAGTACAAAAGAATGATCTAGATGATATTTAGTCCATTACATGGTGAAATAGAAAAAGCATGTCCATTCATGGTTTATGGTTGGTATTTCAATGAAAAAACAACAAACAAAAGCAGAAAGAAAATCCTTCTTAAACTGAACGCCACAGCATTTTGTTTTTACCCTTTGTTCTCTTTAAATATCTACCCGGTTGTCTTTTGTATTTTTGTCTTGTTCGAAAATACACTCTTCTTCATCTTTTTTAAATTCTTTTTGGTCTTTTTCGTTCTTTTCCACTCCAATCTGAAAATGCAGCCTCATTGTTGCTTCAGAGGGGACGTCACTGAACTGTTGCAGTGCTGAAGTCAGCACTGAACCTCTGATCCACTCAGATCCTGCAGAACCCTGCACAGGAAATGTCCTGCCAACGTTTTGTAGGGCAGAGATATGAATTTACATACATGGGATCATCGTGTTCTGCTGCTTCTTCAACAAGTAAGTTCCCTTCTTTCTTTTGCCGCTCCAGCATCTCCAGTTCTTTTGTGGAGGTTGTGATATCATCCTCCAGCTGTGGACGGTGCGTGTCGCTGCTCTACATCTGCAGGTTGAACTCGCCGAGTTCCCTTAAACATGTCACTGAGGTATGCGTGTTTCATTAGGAGGTTGTTATTGTTAAACTTGTGGGCAAGTTCAAGAGTTTTCTGATCTCATCCTGCAATTCAAACATAAAACCTTGCCATGTGACAACCGCCGTGAGACAAAACAGATCCCCTTTCTTTCGGTGCTTGTTTTGATGCGGGTGGCGGTGGTTGTAGGATGTCGGTACATTACTTCCTTCTGCTCTGGACTCAGCTGTTTGGATGCTCTCCGAGTCTCCTGAACATTGGGTGGAACACACTTGATGAATTCACATTTCCGAACCGGTCCGTGCAGAACCCCACACAATGCTCCCATTTCAGATCAATCTCTTTCAAGCAAGTGCCAATAATTCTGAACAGTTTTTCAGCAGTGATTCTGTTTGTTAGCAACTCCCTCTCTCTCAGATCATCGGCATCAGTCGCTCCATCTCGCCTCCTGTCGTTGAGCTGCTCTTTATCACTTAACATGTTGTGAATGGGTCATTTTTGAATAGTTTGCTTTCGCTTGTTGGCTACTCCGTCATCAATCATAGCTGGAACCATGTCAACATGAGCAAGTATTCGTTCCTTAGCTCTTATGTGTGACTTTTCACATCGAGCTACTTTGTAGAAGGCGAGTTGAGCGTTCGAAGGGACAAATGCAGATTTAGTACAGCGGCTGTGTTGTGCTTGAGAGCTGAGTAGGTTCTTTCTGAAGTGGCGTAGTAACTAGTACAGGCTCATGCTGTTAGAGGCTAAGTATAAGTTAAGTATACAAGTCCACACGTATACTGGGATTTTTTAAAACAGCGCTTTTTCTCCTCTCGTTTAGGACCTCACTATTTCTCACAATCACAAGTTCTGTCAAGAGTCTGCCAAGGCCACAGGGGGCGGTATAGCTAGTACCGTAAATCTATGTTGACCAATCAGAAGCCAGGAGAAAAACACTGTTCTTTGCTAAATTGGAAAAGTAAACTTATTTCATGGTGTAAACTCACACAAATTCCACCAAACTAAACACAGCACTATTTTGGCTACAACTGACATAACGGGAAATCACCAAAAGTCCTGGAGCATTTGGTGACGTCAGTCCAAGGCGATAATGACGCAACTTGTGACATTTCATGCCGACAGGTTCGGATAAAGTTAGGAGTTTTTCAAAGTCTCTGTTAATGGACAAAAAAGCTTAATGCAAAAATATAACTTCATTATATCCTATATAAAGATAAAATAAGATAGTTGTTTTTTGCCACACAGTGGGGTTAATTTTACAATCTTTTTTTCTATAAATTTGTTGGCCAAAATCCAGCAAACTCTCTGCAGATCCTCTGCTTCACAAAATTCAATGACCTTTAACAGATGCAACAGCTGCTGGAGTATTCAGGTGATTTTACAGAAGCCTTTAGGAAGCAATGAATTACAAACACGACAGCGCCAACAAACGTCTTTTTTTCCTCCATATTTCTATTATTAATGTGATTAGACTTACACCATAATTTTGCAATAACATAGGCAATAATGGTAAATAAAATTCTTAATCTGAATTGTTTGTATGACTGTCAAAAAAAAAAAGAGTATTGTGACAACTGTAATTTTTTCTTTTAATATTTAGATTTTTTCTTTACAAATTGTAGTTCTTTTATTTGCCATGCAAATATGATTTTAAGGTGAGTCATATCATCATATATCTCTCTATGGTCACCAAAATAATGCAGGATGTCTCTTGAACTGGTGGATTTGTTGAACTGTGTTTTTAGGGAGGGGGGGGCATGTCAGGGGAATATGTCGCCTACAGATGACTGTGGTTTTTATTCCTGGAGTGGTGTCAGCACAGTCACAAATCATGTGTAATTACAACATAAAACATGTTACTGTGGGAATAAATCAGCAAAGGCAAACATCTTTTGGAGCCGCTAACATTGACATGTCTTATTAATTCCAGCGTCTTCAGCACCTCTCCGGAGAGAGGTGTTTTTTCATTTTTTATTTTACCATTTCCATTTTTTTTCCTTAACAACAGCGAAAAAGTCAATGAATTTCATCTGTCAAGCTTCAATTTTGTTAATAAAATCACCAAAAAAAGCATCATTGCGGGTGCAGGAAGCAGCGAGGAGCTATGAAGAAGTCCCCTTCAGAACAGAAGCCGGGGTTCCTGCTGGATGTTGGCCGGCTCATCTGAGGGAGTTACTCTAAATCCTCTTTAGAACAGGTACCCTTGAAACGTCAGCGCCATAATGTATCATTAGGCTCCTTCTGGAATACAAGGCAGGTTGGCAAATCTGGAATACCTTTCTGTACTTCTTTTTAACTCTCTTTTTACCCCGCTTTCTTCTTTTTATCTTTCTGTTGAATTGAACTGGGTCCAAGCCCTTCTCATAAATATGTATTTTATGGCGCATTATTCTTTGTGTTTTATCGCACTTCCTGTTCCCAAACCCACACATTTTTTGAGAGCAAATTAACAACTGTGATAGTGAAGTGTTTTTCATTTGATGTGATAATTTCTAAGTAACACCTGCGAGAGAGTTTGAGATATGGCGCAAAGCCTCTGTCACACATATTTTTAACCCTTTAATGTATGTCCTCACCAAGAAAAACTGGAAAAATGTATATTACTTTTATTATTATTATTATTATTATTGTTATTATTATCTAATTTTATTCATTCATAATTTTTTCATTAATATGAAATTTCTATTTTCAATTATTTATTTGGAGCGTTTATTTATTCAATATTTTCGACAATCTAAATTAACCATAACATGAAAAAATATGGACACATAAAATAATTTCACGATTTTTTATTTTTTATTTTCAAGAAATATTTTTAAAATAGATAAGCTCAACCTCTCAGAACATCATCAAATGTGTGAGACTTTAATATGAAGAAAGTCCTGCTTATCAAACAGGAGTTTTTAATAGCCAGGGTTCATGCCTCCTCCGTGGTGGCTCCTTTCATCCGTGGTGTCCACCAGGGCTCCATCCTTGGCCCCTTACTGTTTTTGCATGCATGCTGCCATTGGGTCATATTATAAACACGTTCAGTCACATTTTTCAAAAATACTTAGTGACTCAGAATGTGCTCAACCCAACGTATGAGTGGGGGGATTAAAGAGTGGGGGGATAAAAGGGTTAATTCTCTCATCGTTTGCAGCTTCCATCTTCTGCCAGCTCCTTGTTTCCTACAATTATTCTGTGACCGTTTGTTTGCAAACCTGCAGAAAACTTGCCACAAGCCAACAATCAAACCATTCTAAATCTACGATAGACGGTCTTGGTACATATGATTCAACACGCGCCACATTTTCAGCCCATCTCATTTAGAAGTTGTTAAACCTCAGGTCCCATTTTCCGCTTGGATTGTGTATTGACATGTGATCATTCCTTGAATTATAATTTGGCAGTGGATGATTCATATCTGATTCGATGTCAGATTTAATTTAGCTCTCCCCCAGCTGTCGGAGTGTTTTAATAAAAGTGTTGTTTACTTACAAGGATGTTTCTTTGATCAAATATATAGTCTTTCATATTTCTATTTTAACGTCTTGAAGGCCTACCGTTACAAACAGCACAAACCGGTATTATCATAGGGGCTCTTAAAGCGCTTGTTTGGTTTTTTAAACACTTAATATTACCCAAATGGTCCTCTTTTTTTTATGCTTAGACTCATTGTGCGTCTCTCTTGAACTCATTTATATAGTAATGAGTTTTTAAGAGAAAACTCATTAGTCAATATTTCAGCTCATTGGCTCACGGCGACTTTTAGAAATGACTTTATTGAACTTTTAAGGCCCTCTCTGGTCTCCCTCCCAAATACATCTCCAATCATCCTGATGCTTTAACCCTCGGATCGTCTTCAGCCGACGTTCTGTTAGCCGCCCCGCAATCCGAACTGAGGCAAACCGGGCTTTCGAAGTCCGGGTCCCCGCTCTCTAAAACAATGTTGGATCCTTATGCTCTTCTAAAAGTCTTTAAAAAACTTTTTTTTTGGGAAGCAAATTTCATCTTATTTCAGTTCTTAAGCTGTTTATGCATCTCTTGTTTTACCGTCGATATTTCATTATCTTATGTTGTTATATTGAAATCTTTCAGTCTGGGATATTATGGAATCGTCATCCTCACAATGTTCTCGGCACTGACACGATAATTCAATAACTATTTTATAGATAATTTTGTTCCCCCATAGACCATGGTCTGAGGAAGAACTATATGGATTTTGAGAAAGGTTTATTGTATATTTCCACCATTAGTGGGAGCATTATCTCAAAAGGTTTTCGGGCCTTAACTTCCCCACTGTTGGTCCGATTTAGTCCAAATTTGGTGCATATGAATTGGATTGAAGAGAGCTATCTTGTTTTTGTTGTAGTTTACTCTAATTATCATATTTTGATCAATAGGGGGATGAAAAGAAAACTGTTTTTCAGATATAACTTCCTTGGTCTGATTTGGTTCTAATTTAGTGCATCTTATTCGATTCAAGGACATATAATAATAATGATATATTTTATTTATCACTTGTTACAAAGTACATAAATACAGTATAACGATAAATCTATCTCCATATTTAACCCATCCCTGAGGGAGCAGTGGGTGGAGCCTGTGAAGCGCAGGGGGAAGATGAGGTTTCAGGGTCTTGCTCAAGGACCCACGGCTTGTTTTTGCGTCAGGGGTTGGGCTCAGACCCGCGTCTCCCGGTCGAGGTACAACCGCTCTATCCACTGCGCCCTATGCATATTTATTTTATACATCATATTTTAAGCACCAGGGAGAGCTTTCTACAAAAAAATGCAGTTTTTCTGAATAATTCCTTGTATAACGCAGGGGATTGGGGCTTTTTGAAGATGTACCCTTGCTGTTGGGAATGACAACATACGCTTAGTTGTATTAGTTGTATTATTATTATTTTTATTTTTATTTTTATTCCTTTACTATTATTGGAATCTAACAAACTGTATCATTGTTTGTGGTTTATTTATGGTGTTCTCTGAAAACACTTTATTACTTTGTTTGACAATGCCTTATAGAAACAAAGTCGTATTATTATTATTATTATTATTTTTATTATTATTATTATTATTAATATTATTGTTGTTGTTACTGTTGTTTTTATTTAATTATTTGTTGTATTTTTGCATTAAGAGCTATAGTTTGAGTCGGAGAAATGTCACAGCTCCCAGGATTTCAGTGATCAGCTGTGGAGACAAGGACGGATGTCGTGAGTCTGATGAGTGTTTAAAATTGCAGGGTTGGTTTGATTTGAGAACTTGATGTCAGTCCGCTCCCCTTGTGTCCTGTCCTTTAATGCCACGTGCACATTTTGACCTTTTCTAACCAGAATTCTGGCATCCCACAACGGAATTAACTCCCTGCAATATTAAACCCGGTACAGAATGCCTAATGTTTACGGATGAGCGCTGCACTCTTCAGCTCATATCCGTGTGCAGAGATTATTATCCGCAGCGGGTTCTGGTTGATGGTGGATAATAGATGGGTTTGGATCATGCAAACATTAAAGCTGACTTAACCTTAATATCATGGATATGGGTTTGATTGAGATAATCTCATCAGGACATGGACACAGAAATTATCCTCATCAGAGTCTGCAAACGCCTGCGCTTCATTTCATGCCGACCAGCAAAAGCTTAGCGATGACGTCATCCGGCGTTGGGGAGTCTACTGGCAGCGAGCTTTACAGGAGGTCAAGGATCGCTCTGGTTCGTTCAGCTCATCAGAGCACGCCCGCCCCAATGTTTTGTTGACAAGGAATTTGGAGCGGGCCCTGCCAGCACAGCGGTCGTTTTCTCAGACAATACAGATTCATTGACAGGTGCAAAAAAAAAAAAACTCAAACTGTGAAATATCGGCTCGCGCCTACAGGAAATGTAAAGCACCGCCGCGTTTGTTATGTCGCTAGCATCGAGCCTCACAAGAATACACACAAGGTTCTGGTGCGCATATGCACTAGCAAAGATATACTTGACATATACTCCACGCAGGCATCGCTTTCCACTCCAGCAGCATCGCTCTCCGCCCGTCTCTCTGTGGGAGTGATTTGTTCTAAGGCGGGGGAGGTAACACCTTCATGAACAAACAACAACATATCCAAATCCAAAAATATATTTCGGGGCTCACACTGTCTTTGTATTTGCTTGACTGCATCCGTTATTAGTGGAGCAGACTGTAGATTGAGCAACTTGCACCCATGCAGTCGCTAGATGAGGACTGGAAACCCCGCGGCGCCATAAGGTGCGTGCGCGCGGACGATAAAGAGATGGCGCATCCATCTGTTGTATGTGTTACTGGAAAAGACACCGATTGTTCCTGCGAATGAACAAAGAACTTGTTCTATTGCTGCTCATTTGTCTTTTTTTTTTGTTTTGACAGATTTTGGACAGCGTCTGGTTGGACCCCATTCAGGCACTCGCCAGCAAAAGTCTGACCTCAACTGGGACTTTCAGCAGCGGGCGGTAAGAGGAGGAGGCCATGTGGACCGCACGCCTGCTGGTCCTTGCCAGCCTCTTTGCGCCGGCCGCTCTGGGTGAGTTTTGGCACGGTAGAGCTCAGTTTGTTTTCATGTCTGCGTGACGACACACCTCTTGTATTTTATGACGGACATGGTTTAAAGCCATATCAGAATTTCATCCTTTTCCTCTAACAAGTGCCAAATCCTGTCAGCCAACAGCAATAAAACGGTCTGACTTTATGCCTGTCTCCTTTCTGGCATGTTTCTAGCTCCGATGGCTAATTAGCATTCATATTTTTCATTTTTTTCCCCCTTACACTTTATTATTTGCACTCTTTGTTTCTTTGTCCATTTATTTTTAGCTCTATCTTTCTTTTCTTTGTCTCAGACTCTTGTTTTCCAGACAACTGGAAATGAACTGAAATTATTTGAAGGGATCTTTGCTTTGGCTTTGTGCACATGAGTAAAGACATTGGCCTCTTTTATCCCGTCATCTTAAGATCAAGCCGGTAAGTCTTTTTCTTTGTCGGTCGGGAGCGCCGCAGATTTGCAGTTTTTCAGAAAACAGACTAAATGAAGTCATTTCAGTTCACATTAAGACATTGTGGCTGGTTGTTGCTGTGTGCGTGTGTGTTTGTGTGTGTGTGTGTGTGTGTGTGGGTGTTTGGTGTCCAGATGGAACAGTTGGTCATCAACCAGGGTTTAGTTGAAGGGAGTTTAGGGAGTGGGACAATAGGCCATAGCCATAGTTAATCTGATATTGTTAAAACCATTAAAAAGAGATTTGAAGCTAATTGAATTGTTTTGCTGCAGGACCGAGGCTACTGGACACTGATGAATGTCCACTTTCCACTATCATTAGTTTTGCGTTAATGCTGCATAGGAAGGGGTCAGCCAGCGGCACTCAGTCATGTAGCGAGAAAGAGAGCTGTATTGACCAAAGACATGAAGGCTGCGTTCACATCGCAGGAGGAATGAGGCTCAGGTTGGATTTTTTCATGGCAGTGGGAACAGCACCATCCACATGGAATCTAATATTTTCCAATTCTGATTTGGGCCACTTCCATACGTGGTTCTAATTCGGACACAGAACAATTATGGAATTAATGCGACTTTGTCATCTTCTATCGACATTCGACATAAAAGCTACTTTCACACTGACGGTCTTAACGCTCTATTCTTATCTTTTCTTAGATCCGATTTTTGTAGCTGTTCACATTACTCTTAAAATGTGTCCTATATCAGAGTCCAGTGTGAACGGTTCGCAGCTCAAAACCGGCCCGTTTGCACAAAAGAACAATAACAACGACGTCACATGCATCACGCTGTCAACACAGAAGCAAAATGGAAGCTACTAAAGTTATTTTGAACACTTTTGTTTATAGTGAAAGTGTTTATAGTGATATTTATAGTGTTTATAGTGATGTTTAAAGTGTTTATAGGAATGTTTACATTATTTATAGGTATGTTTACATTGTTTAGAGTGATTTTTTTAAGTGTTTATAGTGATGTTTTACAGTGTTTGGAGATCATTTTACAGTGTTTATAATGATGTTTAACTTCAGCGGCGTCAATTTAGCTTACGTATTGACAGCATGCTGCGTGTGACGTCTTTATTATTGTTTCAGAATCAGAATCCAAAAACGGTTTATTTCCAAGTAAGTTACACACAAAGTCACACAATTAATTCTGGCAGTGTGAACGTACCCTGAGACATGAAACAGCTGATTATGTGTTTGTCCACCGTCAGGCTGCTTAGTTAATATATTTTGAAATATATTGTGAAAATGTTCAATCCATTACCAGAAAGAAAACGTTGTTTTGCAGCGATGGCAACTCTTCCTCAGTGTTCTCTTAATGTTTGGTTCTGACTGAGTGGCACTGGTGATTTCATTGGTCCGATCTCTGTGGTTCACCATAATGTCTCACTTCCAGTAGCTACATAGGCAGTTAACCAGCTGGGGACCGGCTTTTAATGGCGCCCCATCTGTCCATCTTCAAAGTTACATCCTGCCTTTGGACGATAACGCCATTTCGCGGTTGAAAATGTGGAGGAACATAATAGACACCCGTTGTTTTAACAGTCTGGTCAGTTGCCGTCACAACTGGACCCATGATTGAAAGACAGCTAGAACACTACTGATGCCCCTCCTTTCTAACGCATGGATGGACATGCTGTGAGTGTGAGCTGACCAATAAACATCTATTGAAATGATCGCGGTAGTCAGTGCTGATTGTTGTTTATTTATTTGTTTATTAGCCGCTACAAAGGCAGCAGCTACTCAGAATCCGAGTCAGCTTTAGTGTCATTCTAAAATGTATTAATGAAATTATGTACAGCTTCTCTCCCATATATATGTATATATGTATGTATATGTATATATATATATATATATATATATATATATATATATATATATATATATATATATATATATATATATATATAAATAAAACAAAACAGAAAAAGAAACAGAAGGGCCAGTAAAGTTATCTTTCTTTATGTAAAATAAGCCTGATTTTGTCGTACCTTCCTGAAATTTCAGGGTTATCTTCATCCAACCACTGTTGTAGGATTGTGAGTGGTACAACATAGAGTGCATTTCTGTGGATGAATTGGAATATAATCAATCCCAAAAAGAACATAGAATAGAATAGACATGAATAGACAACCAAAATTTTACAATTCTAGGACGGCATGAGCTGGATGTCTTTTTTACACTTGAGACCCGCCTTGTAGGATTGACTCCACCACTATCAAGAGTCAATCCTACAAGGCGGGGGTAACACGTCAGACTTTTTGAACACCAGATGAAGTAGTTGGCATCTGAAGTAATTTATTTGGCTGTTTCTGCAAGAAAATGCAATCATTTAACACCCAACCCAGTCCTGATGCTGTGAGGGAGAACAGCCAGATGTTACTTGTGAATTGTTCTGCAGCTGGGGAAGCCTTGGTGGGAATATTCATGACTCTGAATGTGGTGTCATTGTGCCTTTTTCTCCCTGAGAGAGTTGGATGTGTGTACTCAAGGGGATGCTGTCCTACTTTGGGATATATAGCTGCCTTTGTCTATAGACAATTCAAGCACAGGCTTGCACTCACACGACACGCATGAATGGAACCAAACACAGGGAATAGCACTTTATCTGTTGACACACATGCCAAGTTGCACATATTATAATCACAACGTGTGTGTGGAAAGAATGCAGACATGTGTGCATATGATGTTAGCCAAAAGTCTGCAACTGGAACTATGCTGTCGGGCACTTTACCCTTATCCGAAGAAAAGTGGGAGTGACGGCAAAACCAGAAATCGTTCCCACAGAGCAGGAACCTCCGCCAAGGCACAACATAAGCCAAGATGTAGAAAGAAAAGTCATGCAGATTTCTCAGTTAATGTCTGAGTTATTGCCAGCCTCTAAATCTACTGACAACTCCAACAAACTCTCTGAGTATCTCTCAAATACTCCTTAGCCACTCGTTGCCTTTGCCTTCCACTTCAGCGTCTCTGTTCAGCCCACTGAGCCCACAGCTCCACCTCCAAAGGAAAATCAAAGAACTCTAAGGAACGATTGAAACTGATCCCCCTGCTCCATCCCAAAGAGAGATCAAAGGATCGAAGGCAGAAATAGCCACATTGTGAGGTCACTACTCCAAAGGGCTTATTATTTTATTGTACTTTTTTAATGCTGCAAAACACGTGACATCACCAAAATGTAATCACGTCAAGGATATACCAAAACCTACCTCTGTTTTCATGCAAATCCGTTCTGTAGTTTTTCCTTAATCCTGCTCACAAACAAACAAACAAACAAACAAACATTCATGCTTAAAAACAAATAAACATACAGACAAAAAGACAAATGCACAGGTATGAAAACATAATCCCCCTGGCGGAGGTAATAAATAACATATAGAACGATAGGATGAAGCTTTGGGAGCGGTGAGGGATGTGTGGGTTGAGTTGTGTGTATTTTCTTTGTGTACAAGCACGCATGTGATCCGGCGTCTTAAGTCTTCCAAGATAAAAAGTTTTTTTTTTGTTTGGTTTTTTATCACAGATGCAGTCAGTGGGCTGAAAAATAACAAAAATGCATCCTTGTCATTCTTTTGGCAACACTGAATAACAATGGAAATCAATGTTCCAAACCCCGCTGGCCACGCCTGAGCACCACATTAATCATGTGTTTCTTTGCATGTAAAATATTCCAGAATGGATTTTATATTCATTCAGCTTAATACCACCCCGCGGAATCTGAGACACAGCGGTTATAATGGATGACGGTCTGTGGACCAAGAGATGAAGGCGTGAAGGCAGGCGCAGATTTTTCATGGTCGCCCGCTAGTGCATACATCAAGCCCGGACGCTGGTATTGTCCTGCCAGAGAGGGATTGGAACATAATGAAGGATGAAGGAGACGGTGAGGCAGATGGTCGCATTTGATTAACATATGTGTTTCGCCGCTAAAGGAATAACATCAGGTGAGAAGCAACTCTCAGAAATACAAAATAAAAGCACCAATGAAGTCTTTTCCCTCCCTTTCTTTTCCCTCGTATCGCCCTCTCCCAGAGCTCACTCAACGTTAAATCTCAGCCACACCGACTTATCAACACTAATATGTTATGGTTAGCTGTAGCAGAACAACAGCATTAAAATCCAATGTCATTCTCACTGTTACTGTACCCGATCCACTTAATTAATCTCTTGCTGCCAGGGCAGCGACTCCCTCCGCCAAGACATCCCTGGATTTGCTTCATTTGCTTAATTAATTAAACAAATGATTTATTTGAGCTCATATTTCAAAGCGGGAGAAAGTTCTTTGTAGAGCCAAGCGAGGCATGTATTGTTTTGTTGTGACGGCAGGATCCCTCTTGAAGCCTTGGAAATAAGTGGGTTTCTGAGTGGGTGGGTGTCAATCATTCATTTGCAGCCGCATAATGCGCAGACAGACACGGCGCCTCATTGCGGGTATGCAACATTATATTAAGGGAATGGCTTTAAAACACGCCTGTGTTTCATGAATGTGACTCTCTGGTGTCATCCCAATGGAAGGAAACAGAAAAAAAGTTTAATGACTTGGTTTTTGCAGAGCCGTTATTCTCCTTGAGAAGAAAACAGGCGTTGTATATTCTGAGGTGCGATGAGACCAGGTTGTTGAAGACCTAAGGCTTATTTACACTCTTCCTATAAGTGAAAATGAAATGTCATTTTCCAATGATGTATCTGTCAGCACGTACACTCTCCTGTGCATCTTTTATGTCGGCATTTTTAAATCCACAAGGGGGCAGGGTAGAGTCAAAACCTTCAACCACAATGAAAATGTTGGCAGGAGAGGAGGCTGTGATAATGTACCGCTTATATAAAAGTGGTGAATGCAGAGGCAGAAATTTACTAATGTTGAACTACAAGGTCATTAAATTCCTTCTAGCCTGTTGATGCCAAAATTTATCGAAATAATTCACCGCTTTTGTCTTGTCTGTAGACATTTGTGCCGCCTGCTTGATTAACGGTTACACTGCCTCCAGTGTTTTATGGTGGTACTGCATCGTTTCATCTGCCTTGATGACTTCAGGAAATATTTAGAGAAATACTTTTATTAACTCCCAGATGGGAAATTTGGGTTTACAGCAGCTCGAGGGACATTAGAAAGTGACAATAGTAATAATTTAGAGACAAAATAAAACGATAAATAACAGTAAAAATATGAAGATATACTGTACATGCATAGATATGTATCCAAGACTAAAAGATGTAAATAAATATAAACATGTATACGTTTAAAGAAAGTTAAAATACAATTTAAGTAGCGGGATGAATGCAATATAAATATAGGGAAAGTCTAATCCCCATATATTATGAACTCCAGTATTATAATAATTATAATAATGTGCAGATCTGCAATTTCCCAGAAACACACCTGATGTGTGGCATGTAAGAGCTTGGTTTGTGCACAAATATGGTCAAAATCAACATGTCCATCTTCATCTTCTTTTTATTCCATGAGCCTTTACGCTCAAAATGAAGTAGGGATGAGGGATAAATTAAAACACATAAAAAACATATGCTGTGTTCTAACTGTAATATAACTGTGTTATACGTGTGTGAAAATGGCTGAAAACACAGAATTTTCCTACAGTTATACATCAATTTAGCCAAATCGGAACCATCTTTTTCCGTACGGCAATCAATCCTATAATTGCAGCGATATGGCGCTGTACCCAAAAGAGCTGGACTGCTTGATATTGGATAAGGCGTATCCATTTATAGCCTTGTTGTATATCTATTTAATCTGAGCCTATGGCTACTAGTGCACAGTATCATGCCTCAGTCAGATGACACTAGGTTCTGGAAACACAATGCACATCTCTGCAAGTGGAGTCTGCGATGTAGAAGGTACTGCACATACTGCAGTGGCGCAATTAATGTCAGCTTCACTGCCATGAAGAATATCGCATAATTCTTATCATATGCATAATTCTAATTGTTTAATGTATTGGAATGCTCTGCAGGGGTTATCTATTGCATGCAAAATGTGATTTTATTACTTGCTTTTCACGTTTATTAAGCATGATTTTTTTATTTTCGAATTATATTTTTGTGGTTTAATGCTGCAACATATTTTTTAGTTACTTTTCATTTTCCCAGAAATGGATAATACTACCCCCATAAGCCAAACAAGGCTCCCTGAGAATAGATAACAGTATTGCACTTAAAGAGAAAAATAATCATTTTTATACCTACCCTCAGGGTGGCCACCACAGCTGTGTCTTGAATCCCGTAGCTCCTTTCTGAATGTTAATTTTTTTCATCGCCCTCTCTTTTGACAGGGCACGCAGCCGTATTTGAATAGAATTGATGGAATTTAATTCCCAGCAAATGTGTTGGCTTTTAAAAATCCACTCCTCCTGGTTCTCACTTCCGCGTTATCTCAATGGCGTTTTGTTAGCGTTTGGCATGGCGCTCAAAATCCCCATCTCTTTTTATGTTCTTCTATAATGACTGACAAATCAATACCTGCTTGATATGGGGGAATAAAAGAATGGCCTCTGCTGCCCGTAGCATCCGTGGCGGCTGCTTGACATTGCCAAATTGCTGTCAGAACGTGCGGCCGGAGAGAAATGAATGACAGCGACATTAAGAATGGCGGGGTGGGGTTAAATATCTGTGTATTTTTTTATAGGTATCCATACTGGGAGCGGTGTATATCTTCCGGTCATTTAGCCCAGTTAAGCAGGTATAATTTGGTAAGAGCTGAGCGATGCCATTTAAAGTGGACCTGCAGCTGGTGGAATGGTGTTTAATGAGGACAGATATTGACGGCGAGGTCAAGTGGAAGCGGATGCTAGTTTACATCAGGATGCATAATGTGAGCGTGGAGCAAGAACACCTCTGCCGTGTCCGGCACAGTGCAGGGAGACTCAACCGACATTCCTGCAGACCGGCGCGCATGGCCAAAATGGTAGGTGTGCATTACCGCAGGGTTTCCCACACTGCATGGCAGCGTGGGTCAGGCGGTAATGTGGGGCGTGGGTTGAAAAGGAGGGGCAGGCAAGGACCAGGCGCCGACCCGTGCTTTACTCAATTTGTGAAATTAATTACTTCTTGTTTTCCCCGAGCCGCGGCGTGAAATCTATACGAGCAACATATGCTTCTTTTACTCCTGGCCCGTGACATATAAATCTAGCGGGTGGCTCTTTGCATGTGACATATTTGCATTCTGATGACACAGTAGGTGTCGGGAAAAGGATGGACAGATGATTGTACCTTGGCGTGTTATACACTTGGAGTGCTATATATGCAAATGAATCCGCTTTGTAGGATTGTACCCTTAAGCTCTGTTTCCTCCGTAAGGCTTTTACAATCATGGGTGAGGTTGTCAGATCCCCTCCCAGCTGACGTGATGAATGGTTTCTGCAGCAGCATATGCATATTACATATTACCAAACATGCCCCCAAGGCTGTAATATTAGCATGTTTGCTAATTATAAAGATTAGAATACCTCCTTTTTTCTTTTTTTTTTAAACCACATGTTGCTAATAACATGCCATGATGTTTTGATTTGTTTATTCAGGCTTGTGTGTTTTTACGAGCAGGGGGAGCATGTGGGACGGAGGTTGGGGGAGTATCAGTCTATTAATCTCTCCCCCACGGGCGATTACATTAATATCTAGGTATACATTACAAAACCCACTATCAAAATTATGATAATAATAATGATTGTGATGTCATTTCATTCAGATGTGGTCCATATTATTATTTTTTTTGTACTATTTTAGTTATAAAATATGAATCTTTTGCCACATGAGAAGAAGTGCAGTAATGGAGTCAGTGATGATATCAGGAGGCAGTCAGGGAATGATTTAGTTTTTTCAGTTTCAACAAAAAAATACGATTGTCTGGGTTTGTTTACCTCACTTCCTGGATTGATATCCAGATCAGAATTTGGTGTTTGCAAGAAAAAACTATCTGGGTGCATTTGTTTCATTTATACTTGACAATGAAGATTTAGGGACTCTGACTCAAGGATTAAAACTATTTCCAATGATCTAGTGCCTAATGACCAGCAGGATATTGAAAAGTAATAGATAGAAATCTGGCAGACACTTGGATAAGGTGGGTACTGATCCTAGACCTGCATGCTAATGCAAATAAGAAGTTTAACTCCAAAGCAAAAAAGACTGTAAACAAAGACAAACCAAAGCCAAAACAACTGAATTTTCCCTAATTTCCTTTGTAGTTTTATTTAATGCAAGAGTCAATATTTGGTATTTTGCAATTCAACAACACAAGAGAAAATTCAAAAGTTGAATTTGATTCTCTATAAAGAGCTTTCTGCCTCTAAAATGAAAGACATACATAACTGAGTCGTGATAGAGCACATCATCTCTAGATATAAAAATGTTCGAAATGACAATTTATACTGACTCAGAAATGCAAATTATGTTTGGTTTTGTGTGTTTCTTTTTGTTTTTATGTTTTCATTAATAGTGGCCTGTTTTCCTGCTTTTCATTTAGTTTAGGACTTAATTGATAATGTAGAATCTGATATCCGTTTCATTTAAAATTAATTCATTAAAAAATAAGAAATACATACATATGCAAATATTTACAAAATATAAAAAAAAACAACATCCTCTCTAATTTTTTCCTGCATCTCTTTTGCTTTGAAAGGAGCCAGTTGAGGTGGTGCGGCCTTTAGGGTTTGACACCTCACTTTAGTTATTTTTCAGGCAGATCCAACTGGGAAAAGACTCTAGGGTAGACCGAGAACTTTCTGGGGGGACTATATCTCTCCTCTGGCCTTAGGGAATGCCACAGGATCCCCCAGGATGAGTTGGAGAGTGTTGCTGGGGAAACGGACATCTGGAATGCCCGTCTTAGCCTGTTACCACCTGGAAACTGGTTTCGGATAAGAGGAAGAAAATGGATGGACAACTCCTCTTTAAAGACAAGAGTTCCAGATCAAAATTAAGTCGCTTTCATAAAATTGACTGCGCCTCAAAATACATAAACATATATGTTTATGTATTTACATACGCCAAAAAATACTAAAATCCACCGCCGTTGCTCTTGTTTTCCTTGTAAACAGTTTTTGTGTCTGCCAAGCTATTCTAACTAGATGGATGGATGGATGGATGGATGGATGGATGGATAGATAGATAGATAGATAGATAGATAGATAGATAGATAGATAGATAGATAGATAGATAGATAGATAGATAGATAGATAGAGGGATGGAGGGATGGATAGATAGATAGATAGCGATGGATAGATAGATAGATAGATAGATAGATAGATAGATAGATAGATAGAAAATTTATTGGTAGTGGATTGATAATTATCAGACAGATATGACGATAGCACTGATTGCTTCTCAGAAAGTAAGTAAGACGCACAAACCAACACACATGACACACCTACTAGAGGAACGTCGGGATAGAGAGTTAGCCGGAAAGATTTTGACAGGCTTATCATCAATGCCACACACAGTTGTGAATCGATGTAGTTCAATCTCTGAATCTTTTATCAGCCTCCATAATTGGTTGATCTTTACTCCTCTCTTCTATTTATCTACCCGGCATCCAGTAAGCCAACGCTATCTGTCCTTCCTCTTTCCACAGCTGCAAGACTTTTGATGACTTTGTCATGGTTATGCTGTTTTCCATGACCGCTGAGTCATTCAGATCATCTGTCTAGGGCTGAGCTGCATGAAATGCTTGACTCAGTTCATGCAACATGTGACTCATGGCTGATCACTCTATCTGAATAAAATCGCTCCAGATAGACTTGGAACGATTCTGCAGCATTTTCATTCGGAACATAATCTGCATCAAACGTTCTCCCTCAACCAAGGAGAGCGCGGCGATAGATCACGTGTTGTAATGGACGCCAGCAGGAAGTTAACGCAGAAGTCAAGCATATCAGAAATGTCTCCGTCCTCCTCTGGATCATATCGTGAGCTCAGACTTGGTGGCGTTTGGTTCTCTGAAGTATCTGAGTCACGCGAATGATGCAAATCGTCTAGCGGTGATAATTCAGATTATCAGCTGTTCACGATCAGCTCGTGAGCAGATGATAAAAGGCTATTGCGTTCACCTGGATTTACCAAGGGTTTTCTCACGACATGATGTTTTCTTGTTGTTGGGGACGTGTGCAAAAACCTTTCACTCTGCACATGTACAGGAGAATAGATACATTCACACAAAAGGCCACTTGTTATTATGAATGTGAAGCATCAAGATAACCAAATCTGCTCTTAACCACCATTCAATGTTCTGAGTTCTGAGCTAATCCTCTTCTCCACTGTTCAGCTGCTAGCTCCTAGATTTATTACAGTCAGCACAGGATGCAGTTTAAAATGGCATGAAACGATCTCAGGAATATTGATAATGATTTGCCTGTGTTTTTCACATATGCTTTACCATAAAAAAGGTAGTTATTTACTTTATTTTTATTTAGAGTAGTTTACCGTATCTACGGCTGTTTTGAATTTTATCTTCTCTTAATGTTGCACATGAAAGTTTTTTACTGTCATCTTTACTGACATCGGCTAGAAACCACCGACTGTTTTTTTGCAAAGCTAGCTGTTTACCCTGTTTACAATCCAAAAACAGTCTTGTAATATAAACAAAACGTAAGAGCTGGTATTAGTAGGTGTTTGAGACGTTCAATTAAGGATCTTAGAGAAATCTAGAAAAAAAGATGAGACTCAGTGAATGAGACTCATACCCCTTTTTCCGCCAAAAAGAACCAGGTGCTACCTCGGTGCTGGCGCTAGTGCTAGTGCTTAGCTGGTTCAACTCGTGCATCTTCTAAGAACCTGTTTGCTATTCCATTGCCAAAGAGCCAACTCAGTGCCACGCCATTATGTCACCGTATAACATAATTGGTTCTTGACTCTAGACCAGCAAAGAGTTGGTGCTTGTCTGGCACCAGTTCTGACAGCCAGGAGCTGGTGCTTATGCTCTCGAAAAGCAAAGAACTGGTGATGAATCAGGTTCTGGCTCCGAATTAGCCTTGGAACCAGCTCTGTGGAAAGGGGGTATCAGTGGACTGGCTGAAATGGTTCCACCAACAAAAAGACTAAGGAATACAAAAAAGAAAACCAAAGAGGGGGCAAAAGATTAATTAGTTGTTGCTCCTTTTGATCTCTTTTTTGTCGCACTGCCTTTGAGCTGTTTGGGTGAATTTGATTCATGCAGAAACATGGAATACTAAAGATGTAATTTTATTTACCCCAAACCAAAGTGCTCCGCAGACACAGAGGGCCAATTATAAGCGAGATATTGTGAAATGCCCTGCTCTCTCTCTCTCTCTCTGTCTCTCTCTCTCTCTCTCTCTCTCTTTCTCTCTTTCTCTCTCTCTCTGTCTCTGCCCTCAGCTCTGTCATTGAATAAACCAAGCATGCACAGTAAGTGGTGAGTTCATCTCAGCAAATCAATAGGAAGTATTGTAAAGTCTGCATACGGAACAAAGGGGCTGGTGAGGGGGGTGGAGGGTGGGGATCAAATGATACTGTGGCACAGATTAGCCCATTAGACCTTGAGGATAAGAGATAGTGGGAGCAAGCAATAGAGAGGTGGTGGTGTGGAAGTGGTGGGGGCGATACTGGAGATGGCCTTCAATGCGGCCCAGTGGCCTCGTATGGGAATTCAATACAGCCATTGACAAAAGAAGGCCTCCATTGTGGAGGAACCTGCCTCCTTGGGGAAGCTGTTCCATTTCCTTATTAATTGGGCTTTTTATTAAAATAAAAGGAAAGGCATAGGGGGGAATGGATACGGCAAAAGTAATGGTAGGATTTCAGCATGGTCTCCTCGGCTGGATGGACGCCAGAGTTTGAATGGTGTCTAGTTCTAGAGCTAAACACTGGATGGTAAATGGCATCCAGTGTTTTTCGTTTTTTTTGCTTTCCCGCTTCCTTTGTCTTTTTCTTTCCCTCAAGTCCTCCTACTCGCTTGAAGACAAATCTTCATCATGCCCCCTGACCACATCCTCTGCAGATGTGTAATATCAGGACGAGACCTGGCCTCAGCCCGGTGTCAGCCTCACACTGCGGCTGTCAGATGAGGGAGAAGGTGTCAGCTTTGGCTGCGCACCGCCGAGCTCAAATATAGTCCATGTATTCAGGATTAGTTTGGTTTGGAGCCACTTGGGTCAGAATTTCTTTAGTCTTTTCTATAATGTCTGTTCGTTAGGATGACATTGTTCTCACCAGAATCATTGTTGAGAACTAGGAGGTAGAAAAGTTAAGCGCAAAAAGTCAAAGCTGAACCCAGCACAGAAACGGGAAGACAAGAATTCTGTAAGCTGTGATGGACGTTCAGAACACCTCGGCTCAGATGAAGGTTTGTTTAAAACCCATGTGATCCTCCCAATTCTCTCAGCTGTTACCAAATTAGACTTCTTTTTTCACAGTTTGGTCATAGTTCTTTGTTTCAGCACAGAACTGTCTGAGTAGAAAGTTAGTTTTGCTCAAGTGAAAGGTAAAAAATACAAAAAGTACCCTCATGTTTCAGCAAATGTAACTCACTTAGATCTATGTGTGTATACAATCAAGTGACTTCATGTTAAAATAATAGCTCATAAACTATGGATCATTTTCAAATTGTATACTCACATACATCTTAGTGTGAGGAAGAATTGGATCGATTTACGGTCAGTTGCATATTTCTCACTTTGGGGTGATTTTAGCTAGAGGATAACTATCTTGTATAGATAATGTTTTAATCTAATAGTCAACAGTTTACTCGCTAGAAGGTGAAGGTGAAGGTTTTGGGTTTTTTTTATACAAAAAACACTGTTTTCGTTCATTACTGCTTAACGGTTGGCACGATTTAGACCAAATTTGGTGAATGTGAATCATCTTGACGGGATTCCAGCTTGTATATATCATATGCTACTCTGATCTGCTCTGAGGACATATTTTTCTCACTAGAGGGTTTTTTTTTTTTAAATGAAAAACACTGTTTTTCAGACCTAACATCACATTTAATTTAAGGAGTTCAATTAGGGTGATTTCTCGTACAATGCAGGGGATTGTGGGCTTTTTCGTTGATGTGCCCTTGCTGGGACGACATCTTAGGCCTAGTTTGTGTTTAATTTGAAGGTAGATAACTTTTTACATAGACACATTTAAATATTCAATATGGAATTCTTTTATTTCCATTACGACGGCTGCATTTCATCTTTTTTCCACTGCTCTCTTTTCTTTTATTTCTTCCGTATGGATCTGCTTCTCATTACTTTTCTATTACATGTAAACTTTTGTTTACATGTAATAGCTCTCAAGTAATAAGATGTGATGGCATTCAAGTCTTCTGGTCTATGTATTATCCCCTGTTCCAAAGCAAGAAAACCATTGTAAAAGAATATTTTTGGGGCGTGTTGGCAGGAGTCATAACTTTCCCAGACACGGTGCCTGAATCCCTACAAAAGACAGACTGTGTCAAATGAAAAGAATTGCAGGTGCAAATTCCCCAGTGGTGCTTTCTCTCTCTCTCTCTCCCTCACTCTCTCTCTCTCTCGCCTCCCACTCTACACACATACAGTATAAACACACACACACACACACACACACACAAACTGTCTCCGTCGTTATCACTGCCGCCTCATTTTGTGGAAGGAGAAGGGGGGACAGAGAACGAGATCCTCTTTCAATGAGTTAATACTCCTCTTTCTCTGCCAGGTCATGCACTGAGGAGTAGGTGAAACTGGATCAGCCGAGCTTGTGATGCCATTCCCCAGCAAGCAACGCCATCAAATAATGTGGCGGGCCGTTTTCATCGACCGGCTGTAGATGTTTTTTCCGATAAATGTTAGCTCCGTCCATGTAATAGTGGGTTTTTTGTTCGGGGGTCATGGTGAATATCACAGGGGCCACCCGGGTTGGAGGTCTGGATGTTATTTGATCAAATTAAACGGAAGTACAGATTACTGTATACGCAGCTGCAGTGCTATGTAGTGCTAACAGATATCATGTCACCTGTTAAAATAAAACAGCAAACCCTTTAAAATGAACATTTTACTAGGCCTAGCGGGTTCCTAGCAACTTAGGAACCCGCCTCCATGTTGCATTACACATATTCAATGTTCATTATCTCTACACCATAATCTTGTGTCTGGTACCTGTTATTTTGAATTAGTAGGAACAGACGATCAAAGGAGATCATCTCTACTGTGTCTCAGATGTAGCATAGCCACCGAGGCTAATTTCCGCAGCTCTGCCTTGATTCTATAAATGAGAGTGAGAGTGATAGGTTTGAGGAATATCAAACGAATCATTTCCTTCTTGCTTGAAACGTTTGGGTCCCCCTTTTTTCTTCTTTCATATGTCCGAGTTTTGATCAGTGACAATGTCGTCCAGACTTTTTTTTCTCTCATTCCTCTTTATTACATTTTCTTATGTGGTTAAGTTTTCCATCGTGTGCATTTGTTTGTTCTACGTTTGTTTGTTTTTTGTTTTGCTGAGAGCAGGATTATGGAAAAAACGACAGGACGGATTTGCAAGGAATTTTACCCAGAGGTAGGGTTACGCGTATCCTAGAGGACATGAAAATTACGTCTTTTGCGACGTTACGTATTTTGCAGCATTTCAAATACAATATAATAAAACATTAAGGTATTTGGAGTAGTGATGTCAAAATGTGGCTTTAGTTGCCTTTATTCCTTTGATTCCTTTTATGATCATTTGGGGATGGAGCTGGAAGCTCGTTGAACTGAACGGATACGATGAAGTGGAAATTCACAGGAAATGAGCGGCTACAGAGTATTTGAGGGATACTCAAAGAGTTTCATTAGATTTTTGAGGCGAGCAATAACTTAGACATTGATGAAGAAATCTGCAGGAATTTTTCCTACACCTTGGTTACTGTGGTGCCTGGGCGGAGGTTTGCGGTCTCTGAGTGCTTTTCTAGTTTTGTTTTTTGACTTTTGGTCGTACAATATACATCTAGCTTCTCTAACCCCACTGAAAGAGACCTCTCATTTCCCAGAGATTACTTCAGAACGCTGAAACGGCCTACGAGACGGTTTTGTCTCTCCCAAAGGACAGGCCCTGATGCTGAAAGGATTGACACAAGATTGAATCAGCAATGCGTCTTGCAAGTGGTGTTGGAGCTCAGAGAGGAGGAAGTGAGACACAGCAAGCAGGGGGCCTGCTATGAAAATTAACATCCTTGAACAGTGTCATATTCAGCACATGGAGGTGTTTGCACAAAATAACAGTCTTCCCCAGGGAGAAACACCCCCCCCCATCCGATGCATAATGTATTAAAGCGTGCTTGTACACATGAACATATCTGTAAGATGAGCGAACCACGGGGGAGCCAACAAAAGAAGTGGGTTGCATTTAAGTACAGATACAGACAGCCTTTAATCTGTCGATGCCACCCACCACATCACATGCACCACTCTTTGGATTTTTTACCGTATATAGGCCAAATCCCCGCCCCCAACTCTTAAGCTCCTTCCCCACCACATCTGTACTCATTCGATGCAAAATGAATGATTCCTATCAGGATTTTTGCTTAAAGTAGATTCATCATTCACTGGATGTGGGAAAATACCGTAAATATTTCCCCAGTCCCCAGACAGAATGTATTGTTGCGTGTGCTCTGTTTATTAATGCTGTATTTGTCCCGTGCCTGATATTATGAATGTGGCTCCACCGACACAAACAATATAAGAGATATGAATTAATGTATTTGTTGCACTGAAAGAAAAATAGATGCACAAGCATGAAATAACAATTTCATTTTCCATTCAAATATTTTTTTGTTCTTCATTATGTAAGCAAACATTACAGCACTGAGCTTTAATTGGTATTAATTCATACTTTGTGGCCCCAGGATATTACACTGCAGTAAAAACGATGCTTGCAGGAGAATTGAAGAGAGAATTGGCTTAACCTCCAATCTTGTTCTTGCCATTGAAAACAAATCACTACCATGCATTTCTTAGAGTTCAGTCTGTGCAAGGATACTTTTGATAAAATTGAATACCGACAACTTCATACAAGGACGGCGACTAAGCGAGCTCCAGTTTCCTCGGTTTGGCCTCTGATGGCGAGGAATTGGGAAACATTACTCTGTTCTTCCTCACATTCGTCATCTTTTTCATGCAGCTTTCAGAAGCAACAGAGGAGGACTTTCCATCTTAATATCAGAGCAGCAAACTTCAAGTATTTTGAACAAGGCCTACGCTGTCGTCCCCTACGGCAAGGTTTTATCCCTGAAAAGTCCCCAATACTCTGCATTGTACATGCAATACTCTCAAATTAAATGTGGTTATGTCTGAAAAAGAGTGTTTTGTTTTTTTCCCCCTACGTGGTGTTAATATGAACTGTTATACATATTTATATATATAACAGAACTCCTCCATTAGATTCATTTTCATTAAATTTGCACTAAATTGGAATTAATTTGATTCAGAAAACAGTGTTTTTAAGGAAAAAAACTCCCACTAGTGAGTAAGATATGAAATGTTAGAGTAGAATCCACATCTCTCTTTTAAAACCCAACTGGTCATGACAGTATCCCGTCCACCCTGAGTCTTGGATCTGCTCGAGGTTTCTGCCCGTTAAAGGCAGTTCTTTCTCGCCTCTGTCACCAGCTGCTTACTCAGGGAGGAATTTGTTGGGTCTCTGTAGGATAAATAAATAAAGCTGCTCTTTCTGGAAAGCACCTTGAGACAACAGTTGTTGTGAATGGCGCTATATAAACAAAATTTCATTGTTCATTTCTTTTACCTTCACTGTGAGTCTGGTTGTTAAAGCTGGTGGCCTAATGTACTAAACGCCTGAGGTCAACTCTTTTTCTTTTGCTCTCATAATATAACGATAGTAGGAGTAGCCCTAAGGGTTCATTCAGGCTGTGGTATCGCCAGGCATTGTAGTATTATTCAATGAGAAAAAAGGTGTTCTCTCATTGTTTTCTTATGAATGGAGCTCAGTGGTTGCATTATTCTGTAGTAATATAAAGAAAATGCAGTCAACCGTTCACATAAAGGGTAATGTTAGGAAAGAGATTAAGAGATTTTATTACCGCCTTTTAAGGCTTAAGAAAGTATTTATTTATCCCCCCTCTTTGACAGGGATATTGTAAATAATATGTTTTAAATAATGCAAGAAATACAACAGATTCTGAAAAAAAAATAAATAAATAAAGAACAGCAGGATCCAGAATCCCTGGTGGTAATAAATACACATAATTTACACCCTGAGAAAGAAGTTTTTGGATTTGTGTGTTGACTTTGCTAACAAGCAAACTAGTCTGTTTATAATTTGTCCCACCTGCATGTCATGCAGGTGAGACAAATTATAACCAGGTGATGGGGTCGATGAAGCTACCTGAATGAGTGCAGCTGATATCAATTGATGCCCCAGATGGTGAAGCAGGTAGCTGAGACTGAGCATGTTTGAAAGGGGAGGATAATAGAACAAAACGAACAGTAACTATGGCTCGAATGCGCGAGAGGTCGAGAACTTCTGGTGTTGAACGCAAGAATGAGGTCATGGCTATAAAGCGATTAAAATAAGCTTCATTCGTAGCGTGGCTTGGCTCAGCGTTGGAGATAAAGTGAACAGCTCAAACATCCGGAGGATCCTCGGTTGAAAGAAGCCCATTGAGGTGCATCGGCGTGGCATGCCTCCAGGCCCCTGCCTCTGGAGGTTTTTCAGGTTTAACCATCTGGTAGGAGATCCCGGGCAGACCCAGAACTCTCTGGATTGATTATGAATGTCATCTGACCTGGGAACAACTCAGTATTCCCCGGGATGAGCTGGAGAGCGTTGCTGGAGAGAAGAACATATGGCATACCCTTCTTGGGCTGCTGCCACCACAACCCGACCCTGTGGAAAAGGGTCGGGTGCACATTGTTGTCAGAGAGGATGTAGACACGCACCGAACCTCTGGTCCACCGCATCATTTTTACCCAAAATGCTCAACTGGAATTTTGTTTTGTGCAGAAAGAAGGTTTATTTTTTTATGGATTTCTAAAGATGGAGCCTCAGTTAAAAACTGAAGGAGGTTCTTAATAGTTTCACTTCAACAATTAGCGGCACCTACAATCAACTAGCATCTTCACTTTGTTGAGAGAGTAGGGGTCTGTTCTAAATTTAATTCCGTGGCCCCTGGACTTTATTATTTTCTTTATCTGAACATTGATTAACGTTCGTTTCCTGGGAAGTTCAGATTTGTGAGGTTTCGCATCGGTTCATCTCGGTTCACAATGCTGAACTTAGCCAAGCTCTTCCCTCCAGTGTTAAGCGATTCCATCTGATAATGTGTGGTCAAAGAAGAGAGAGGAAAAGCTCCCCGCACACACACATACACACACATGTACACACACAAACACACACACACACACAAGACCAAAATCAGTCTGTTGTTTCGTTTCTTTGACCTCAATTACAACGAGGGCGCATGTTACTTTAGGGGCATGTTGAGTCATGTCTGCTGCGAGAGAGAGAGAGAGAGAGAGAGAGAGAGAGAGAGAGAGAGAGTGTGTGTGTGTGTGTGAAAGTGTGTACGTGTGAAAGTGATGGACTTCATCTCAGCCTAAGAGGCAGCGTACAGTAGTGGGGCCCAAGGTGCACAAGTCTTGGCCGAGATGTTCCCTTTCGAGATTCCAGCTCACGTGGGTGGGTTACGGGACCGGGGGAGAAGGAGCAGGTGGTCGGGGGAAAGCTGAAATAGAAAAATAAAGTCAGAAATGACAGGACTTGAACAAAACCCAGCTTGCTGTCGGGACCTCACCGCTGGCTAGTAGAAAACTCCACATCTCTGACAGGAAGGAGTATTGGAAAATTGGGAAATGACTAATATGCTTTCAGCTTTAAAACTGGAATGAAAAATGAAGCGATAGCAAAAGTTCCATTAAAGTCTGATCAATTTCAAATAAACTCAATAAAGGCAAGACCTTTTCTGAACCGCTCTGAAGGAGCTCACTGAAGCGGAGCCGACCTGGAAAACTCACGCTGTAATTTGTACGCCGAGGTGATTTCAAACACAAGACCTTGATACGAGGCTTGGTGCCCTTTTCCTCATTTTTTATCTTGCCGTGGCGCTGCGCTTAATGAATTGAAGTCGTGATTAATTAAAGGAAAGTGCTCACCGGATGGAAAGACACTTCACCCCTGTGTTGGGAGTATGTGAATCATGTCTTAATGGGGTAATGGGCGAGCTGCGTGTATTTGTCACGTCCGCCAAGGAGCTTATGTTTTCACTCCTGTGCATTTCTCCGTTTGTTTGTCTGTTTCTAGGATATGGCAAAAACAAGAACAAAAATAACCCGTTTAAACTTTTGATGTTTTATACTGTTTCTATAATTTCCTCTGCCGATGAGGTTGTTTTTTTCTGTTTGTGAGCTGGATTTCAGAAAACTTAAAGCACAGATTTCCATGAATTCTTACCCAGATGTACATAGTTGGATATACTAGAAGTGATTACATTTTGGTGATGCTGCGTGTTTCACAGCATTTAAAATGAAATAAAATAATAAGCCTTTTGGAGTAGTGACCTCACAATATAGCTATTGCCGCCTGCGTTCCTTTGATTCCTTTTATCTTTCCCCTGGTTGGAGATAGGGGCCCGGTTTCCAAAGTTCCTTTGATCTTTCAATGTTCCTTTGAGGATGGAGCTGGGGACTGAGTGGGCTGAACAGAGACGCTGAAGTTGAAGTCGCAGGAGATGAGCAGCTACAGAGTATTTGAGAGATGCTCGGAGAGTTTGTTGGAGTTGTCAGTAGATTTAAAGGCTATAACTCAGACATTAATGGAGAAATCTGCATGAATTTTTCCTTCTCATTAGGTAATGCTGTGCTGTGTTCCTTTGATGTTTTATACTGGAGAGGAACAGGATATGATGACAAAATGTCTGTTTAACATTCAGTTCAGAGGTAGGATTTAGCACTTGCCGGCATGGACTTGACATTTTTCTAGTCATCCTTGTGTGTTTCAAACACCGGCTGCGAACACGTCATATCTCTATACACTGCAGATTTCCTCATCTACTGATTTATTCATCGTTTTTAGCGTCATGATTATAGGAAAGAGATATTCTGCTACCCCGTAATGACTGTCCTTTCGATTGCATCAGATGGAAAATAGCATAAATCTTTTCATAAAAAGCCGATTAAAAATTCACCGTGCGAGGATGTCCTCCCTCTGAAATAATTCCTTAATATTGAACAGCTAATTTCCCCTCAAGCATCATTGGCAATTTGACTGACGGTTTGTCATTCGTGTTTGCACATTGCTGCCCGGCAAAAACGCCATCAGTCTTCCCCCTCTGCTGGAATTTGCGAGTACATGGTACGTTGCCAATTAATGTGTTCAAATGAGTGTCAGCAAATGCAAGTGGAAGAAAAACAAATGGCTTGTTCATTGGCGACGATGAATGGATATCTGCATCCTGTCACGATGAGTAATGCTAATTGAACTTAGCAGCATCATTGGTCAAAGTGTCAAAAGCCATCAGCTCGATTTGAGAAGTTTATCATGATCGTACCCACGGTCGGCTCTCAAATTCATCATTGCGGAGGTGGTGCCTGTCATCCATCTGGGCTCCTCAATAAAATGGCTGAAACTTTTTTTTTCTTACTCTCCCCGCCACCTTGGCGCTCCTGCAAAAGAAGAGTGACTCGATGATTCAAAGCCGCAGGTTCTCATAAAGCACTAATATTGTTTTATTAATGACGTTCTCTCTAATTGCTCTTATCTGTGGAGTTATTTAACAGTTAAGTTCCCGGATAATTTTGCACTCCGCATAAGAAGCCTTCGGGATTTGGCTCGCCTTTGGCCATATGTAAACTTAATTTACTTGGGAGAACAATTTGCCTCAACTGTTTCTCACTTCAAGATAAATAATTCCTCATGCATTACCGAACCTGCTATACCCCGCCTCCCTCAAACTAGCATTACACAAGATCCCCCGCCTTCCCTCTCTCTGCGAGGAACTCTCGCATATTACTTATTTTGATCCCTGAAAAATGCCATTTGTTTCAGACGAGGAAGTAGGTGTGACAGGCTCCCATTGGTATAATCAAATAACAGCTTCTAGATTCATGCGCTAATTAATCACTAGCTCTGGGGGCCAGACCCATCCAGCGATTCTCGACGGAAAAGCAGACATTTGATCTGTCGAATCAGCTCCCTCACCGTCTCCTCCACTCTGTTCCATCTATCTTACATTAATCCAATGAAGTCAAGCTTTATTTCAATGCAGCACCCTCTCTCTCTCTCTCTCTCTCTCTCTCTCTCTCTCTCTTTCTCCGTCACACACATTAAGTTTGTATTATCTGCTGCAGACTCGGAGGCCCCTCAAAAAAAACAAAAAACGACTATGTTATCTTTATAATCTAACAGAATTTTCTTTTCTGGGAACATATTTTGTCACTCTACCAGACTTTCCAGCTACATGATAGTAGAGATCATTAAGAAATATTGGAAACTCAAACATCAGTTTCCGAGCCTCTGCCTCTGCCTGACTATGATCTCGGAGCCTCTTTTTGTGAGAGCGATGGCAAGTCCCCGGCCGTTATGAGTGTTTATCAGAACGACGGTGGCTCATTTAGTGGGACTGATTGTAATTATGGGTGGTGTTTGACCTTAACTCCTACTCCCTGACACGTTTCCTTGTGAGATGAAATGGCGTACAAGCTGCCCAAGGCCCCTGTTTGGTGACTAATGATGACTTTTAAATGTCATTTCTACTCTGCTCTGTCTGCACTTCAGTGGCTGGTGCTTCAGAGAATGTAACCGTACTTCAGTCCGTATCAGCGACCCAGGAATGAGCTTTGCTTTTCAGAGGAGTTAATGTTCTCCCTTACTCTCTATTTAACACTTTTTTTTAAATGCTCTGTGGGGGAGCGACATTTTCCAAATGAACATTTTTCTCACTGACCTTTCATTGGCCTTTTTTGTAAGTAATTGCATTTTTTGAATATTTATTTTTGAATTACATAATTTTTAAAAAGATCATAATTAGAAGCACTGGTCTGCAGTGTGAGAACAATGGAAGTATCCATGGAGACCATCGCAGTAGTTTTCTCCAAACTAGTGTCTCCCAGTGAGTGAGATATGAACAATTACAGTAAAACATGACAAATGCAAGTTAGATTACTAAATCGAAACAGCAGTTTGAAAGTTTTGTTTGAAAAATGGGAGTTTTTTTTCTGTGAAAAAGCTCCCCGTGTTCAGTAAAATATGAACTGTTAGACCTAAATGTGATATTAACAAGATATATCTCCTCGAGTCGATTTATTTGCACCAAAGTTGGACTAAATTGGACGGACGGTTAAGAAGTCCGAAAAAGAGTGTTTTTTGGATAAAACTCCCCCTAGTGAGTAAAATGTGAATTCTTACAGAAAATAAAATATACACCAGGCAGAGTCGATTCATAGTCACCAAATTTTGACAAAATCGAACAAATGGTTGTGAAATTTTGGCCAAAAACTTTTGGAGATAAAGCTCCCCCTAGTGTTGGAAACATACAACAGCCCTCTCCTAAATTTACTCCAGTTCTTCCTCACACAAAGGTCTGTCTGGGTATAAATTTTGAAATTGATCAAGGAAACTATTTTAAAGTTATCGCAAGACTCTGCGGCTGCAATGACAATTCCATAATATCCACGACTTTTCGTGAATACAATAATGAGACGCAAATGCATCTCCAAAGTAAGAGCTGGAGAGGAAAGACAGGAAAGGAATTCAATAAAACATATAAAGTCAGATGAGAGGATGGGCTTTAAATAAAATGAATCTGATTGCTGTTTGTCAAAGATATGTGCAGATAGACGGCGGAATGTGTGAGTGGCTGTGGCAAGTGAGGAATATGAGCCCTATCCATCACCGCCAACGGGCACAAATGTAATTACACTACAGTTGTTGACTAGCGGGGAAATCTGAGACGCCACTGGCATGCAGTTCCTCGTTCACATTAGGGAATTGCTGGTGCCCATGTTGATGGCGTCATACTCGCTGCTCTCTGATGTTTTTTTAATGCTTCCTTCGGGGACGCTGGCCTGAATTGTGCACTTACAAGACTTAAAATAATTATCCTTATATTGCCAACTATGAAAGTCAAACAAAACAAGTTTTAGTTGTAGAGATGCTTTGGAGTATTGTTTGTTGTTGTTGTTGCTTTCTCTCCCTTAGCTGAATAGTAATAATAATTAAATCACACACAAAAGCATGAAGATGTCTAATAAAAGCAAGATTGGCCTTTTTCATTGCATTGCACCTGAACAAGAGAACCTCTATTATCCACTTTCACAGTTTCACAGACGTTTGGTGTGATCCATGCCACTGCTTTTTTAGGGGGTGGAATACATTTTCCTATTAAGTGGATGATAATTGATGGCTTACAACAACAGAATGAGTACAATTATTTAAATTGGTGATGTTTCAATGGCCGGTGTTCTTTACCGCCGGTGGGATTTGAATGATTTAAAGTTGAATGACACGATAATAGACAGTTTTTTGATTTAGGCTTATTGTCAGAGAAAGTTCAAAGTTTTAGCTGGACACGTTTGAAAAACTGAAAATAACAAACTTCAGATATCCATGCTAAAATGTAGTATACTGGTAAACATTGTTTCCAGGCCTATATGATGGATATGGAATATTTAAGTAAAATAATGTAAGGTACAGTCATTATAAATATAAATATATAAGCATAATTACCGAGGCTGGATGTATCCGTAGGGATCCTCTCCTTAACAACATTATCAGCCTGTCAGTCGTGTAAACAAGTTGTTTACGTCTCGGTGGATTCCTTCCCCATGGGTTTACATTGTATTGCCTTAATGTTTCTGCTGTACTGGACCAATTTCTCCCCTTTGTAAAAAAAGAAAGAAGTAATAATCCGAGGAGATAATAATATGGTGCTCAGATAAAGACATAAAATGTGTTGTTGAAATAATTTCGATCATCTCCCTCAACGGATCAACGTTTTTTTGTCTGCCTTTTTTTATGTCGACACAATGTTGGTATGTTGTATGACTTTATTTATTATAATACCACCTTTAAAGCAGAAATGCCTGATAGTCTCACCTCAGGAAAATCCTATTAAAAAAATGTGAAGGCACTTTTTTTAAGTACATATTTGCTTATTTTTAAGATGGGCTGCATTTTTTGTGTTTAATGCTTATTCTTTTCAAGCAGGAGATATGCAGCTTTTTTTATGTATTTGATTTATTTTGAAAAATATATTCAATAACAATGACAACAATAAAACATTTATAAATGGTAATTATAATATTCCCAAAAAGAAGGGGATATTATGGAATGAACATCGCCGATGCTTCAGTTCGTTTGTATTAATGCGATAACTCAAAATAAATTTCATTGAATTCGACACCTACATAGACCTTAGTGCCAGGAAGAACTGGACTGATTTTGGGAGAGGTCAGTTGTATATTTCCAACACTAGGGGGAGCTTTATCTCCAAAAGTTTCCAAGACATAATTTCTCAACTGTACTCTGAATTTGATGCAAATGCATCGACTCTTAGAGAGCTATCCTTTATATTATCATATTATTCTCTAATAGTTAATATTTAACTCACTAGGGGGAGCTTTTATTTTTTACAAAGAGCACTTGTTTCTCAGACATAGGCCTATCTTATTTACTAACTGTACAACGCAGGGGATCGGGGTTTTTTCGGGGCTATACCTTTACTGTCAGGGACGACATCGAAGGCTTAATAGAAGTAGTAATGAAGATCAATAATAAAAACATTTTTTGAATAATTATAATAATAATGAGGATAATAATAATAATAATAATAATATCACAGAAATGATTTCTTCAATGATTCAGTGAAATTCTCTTTAACTCTCTAACTCTGCCCTGACTTCTGTTCACCCTCCCCGCTGAACCTTCATGGTGGCTCTCGCCGCTCTGACGCTCATTTGAACGGATGTTTATAAAAATCCATAACGTCCACTGGTCTGCTATCGTCACTCAGTCCAGTGTTTGCCTCATCGGCCTTTTGTTTTCTATGCGCGCTGTAAACACAGAACCCTTGCGGTCTGTCGCACACATGCCCACACGTACGTGAGCGTGAGGCTTCACAGACCTCTGTGGGTACGCGTTTGTGCCGCTATATGTCAAGAAGAGGAAAAACAGCAACCTCGGAGCTGCCGCCGCTCCACCCACATCTTCAGCTCATTCGGGCCCCGCAGCGAGCGGCAGGTTTTTTGTTTTCTTTTACAAACAGACTCAGGTTTGGGCCGGAGGCTCCTCGAACCCTCTGACTCCAGCCTCCTGTCCTCATGTAGTTAAAACTTCACAGCGTCGTGTCGCCTGAGAGAGAAAGCACGAGCTATCTCTAATCATTTAAAGATCTCGTCAGGAGGGAAATTTGCAAGGGAGGCACTCTGCTCCGACTCCTTCGTCCCTTCATACCTGTCTGTCCCCAATTTCTCGCTTGAATGCCCGTCTAATGAATGTTGATTTTCTCACCGCCAAACGCAAACACCGAGTCCATTTCCTGATGTTTGATCGGTGTCAATCTCATAGTCTCTCTTCCCACAACCCCAGGGCCCCTCTGGTATTCCTCATCCTCCCACTCCAAACAACCGGGGAGCGTCCTGTCCACCTACTTAATCAACAACCTTTTTCCCATAAGTCTCAGTGTCAGTACTTTTTATTGCAAATCATCCCATCACAATCGTCCAGTGGGACCTCAGAGTCTATATTTTTATGCTGGAATTTTATTGCCATCGTGTCCGCGTTTTTTTATGTATCATTTTCAAATTTTATGCCCACATAGACCTTTGTGCGAGGAAGAAATGGATTGATTTTGGGAAGGATCAGCTCTATATTTCTTACATTAAAGAGAGCTTAAGTTCCTAACCGTTGGTCCGGTTTAAAATGCGGTGCATTTAAATCTACCCAAGGAGATTTTTCTTGCATATGTCACATTTTACTGACTAAGGGGGATTTTTTTTAAAATCTTTAACTGTTTCATTTCGGTCGACTCAAAGAGATCTATCTTGAAAAAGTATATTTTAATCCAAAAATTCATAATATACCCTCTAGTGGGAGAATCCTTAATGAAAAACACTTTTTTGGGGGGATAACTTCCTAACTGTTGGTGCTGATTTAGTCCAAATTTAGTGCATAAGAGTCGACTCAAAGTGATCCATATTATATAAAGTATATTTTACCCGAAAAACTTCACGATTGACCCTCTTGTGGGAGATTCCTTTATGAGAAACACTGTTTTTTGGACATAACTTCTTCCTTTGGTCAAATAAAGGAGATCTTTATTGTATATATATATTGTATCCTATTTTGCCAACCTAAGGCCCCCCTGGTATTGCTCATCCCCCCCGACACACACAAACACACACACACACACACAGATAGTTTCTATGTTTCTCACTAGGGGAAGCATTTTTTTTTTAATCAAAAAATGACTCTTTCTTTTCAGACATAACTTCTATTCTATTTTATTTGAGGAGTTCAATCAGAAGGATAGCTTGTACAATGCAGGGGATTCGGAGCTTTTTGTGCGATCTATGTTCTGTCAATGACGGCATAATCCTAGTTGTTTACCATGAACTTGTTTCCACAGAAACTCTTTATACCAAGAAATATCAGATTAATGAGTATTTCCATTCTACTTCTTCTCATCTCTGCAGCCTTCAGTAGAGCGCCCATCCCCATGGCGGTGGTGAGGAGGGAGCTGTCGTGCGAGAGTTACCCCATCGAGCTGAGATGCCCGGGCACGGACGTCATCATGATCGAGAGCGCCAACTACGGCCGCACCGATGACAAAATCTGTGACGCAGACCCGGCACAGATGGAGAATACGCGGTGTTACCTGCCAGACGCATACAAAATCATGTCTCAAAGGTAAGAAAAATATTTCAAATGTGTTATAAATGTGTTTTAAATGCAAGCAAATGGTTAAAGTTGACTTTAAATGATCCCACTGCCCGTTTTTAGGCTCAAACAATGAGCTGAAACAAATAACTTTCATTTGTAACTGTAAAAAAAAAAAAAAAGGAAAAAGGGAAAAAAGGTTTATTTGCCAACAGAAGCCCGAACTGTTAGGGAATAATGTGTTTTCCCTTATAACAGTTCCCTTAGTGATTAGAATATGAACTATTAGAGAACAATATGATATATACAAGATAGATCTCCTAGAATTGATTAATATGCACCAAATTTGGACTAAATCGGACCAACGGTTGAGAAATGATGGCTTGATAGCTGTGATTTGTGAGATAAAGCTCCCCCTAGTGGCTGACTTTTACCAAATTCAATCCAGTTCTTTCTCCCACAAACATCTAGGGGGGTATGAATTTGAAAATGATCCATGAAATAGTTTTCGAGTTACCATGTCAACGACGAGTATCTCGTGGGATGGAGATTTTATTAATTTAATCACAAAGTAGGATTTTTTCCAAGCCAACAAATGAAAACAAAAGAGGATGAGGCTGTTAAGTAGTGTGGGATGATGGGAGTTGTCTTCATTCTCACACATGCAACGACTGCCAATAAAAATGACCTGGCTGTGACCTGTTTGACCGGACTCTGGCAGATGCTTTAAGTTTTATTCCCATCACGTTGAGTTACATTCGCTGACTTCCATCTTCCACTTGCTGTACTACTCACATGAGAGCCACGGCGACATGCTACAACATGAGTGACACAAAATGTTGGAGTTTGAGATGCTTGGAAACATTTTGGATACGTGTAATATCCGATAAAATACATAATAAAGTGATTTATTAAACATTTTGACATGTAAATTGTTACTTCCTATATCTTTCAAGTGTACGTTTTACGAGACATCAATGATTCAGCGGAGGTGACGCGGTCACCGGAACATATTTTAGTTTTTATGGTTAAATAAATGTGCGACATAAGCTCTTTAAATATTCATGTCTCCGTCGGAGAAAGCTGACAAAGAGTCCAACCAATTAGTCTGAGTGAAATAAGTCAGGAGTCTTTATGAGTGGGAATATCATGGCAAATATCAAATGGGAATATCAATTAGACCCACTCAGAATAATTTATAATGGAGGGATGAATGGGTATATAAATAGGTAGAAAAGCAGAACGATAGATTGGTTTAAAGATAGAAATGTAGAGGCATAGAATGTTTTTCAATCAGGGGAAATATAGGCATTTATAGCAGCTCAAGAATATCAGAGATGGCGGTATAGGTAGAAAATAAGAAATAATACAAAATAAAAGCATAATGCATTTTAAGTAATTGTATAAATAAAAGATAAATATAGAAAAGAAAATTTCAAAAAAGAAAGAAAGAAAGAAAGATAGGTTTAAAAGCAGTTAATAGCTATTATTAATTCACTATTGAAGTCCATTGAAATATAATTAAATGACATTTTCCTTCATTCCACAACAGTATTTTCTCATATTGAACCCTTGTAATTTGAAAGATGACAAACAACAAAACAAATAACACAAAAATAAATGTATTAGTTGATCATTTAGCAAATCATAAAGTAAAAGAATGAAAACAGAAAAGAAAAAGAAACCCGTTTTGTGTTCAATGCATACGGTACTTCTGCATATTTCCAATTACAATAAAATATGACACAAACAATTTGAGGTGGTTCTTTTTTGATTCTGAATTTGGACTAAATCGGACCAACGGTTACAAAGGTACGTCTGAGGAAAAGTATTTTTCATAAAAAGAAGCTCCCTCTAGTGAGTAAAATATGAATTATTAGACTAAATTATGACATGTACAAGATAGATCAACTCAGGTCGATTCAAATGCACCGAATTTGGACTAAATTGGACCATTAGTTTTGAAATTGTTGCCGGAAAATGTTTGGAGATGAAGCTCCCCCTAGTGTCAGATGAATGCAACCAACCTTTCCCAAAATAAATCCAGTTCTTCCTCACATTAAGGTCTATGTGGATGTAAAATTAATCCAGGAAATAGGTTTTGAGTTATCATATAAACACGAAAGGATTATTATATATCCTTTGTGTATAATATGATAGAATAGTTTATCATAATTAGATTTTAATCATACTTTTATATGGATTATTGAGTAGAGGATTTTATGCCTCTTTAATTTGTAAGGTTGTTTGCATATCTGCAGTGTGATGTGGGTGAAATTGAATGCAGGTCTGATTTTTTGACTTGAAATATTGTGTTCCAATAGAAAACATTAATAAACAGAGTTTAAAAATATATTTGTATGTGAATTTGCTCCTTGATCTTTGCGGCCGTATGCGAGTCGGAGTTTTGACCCTTTTGTCCAGAAACTGGTAGACTGAGTATAGTCTTACCGTGCTTATGCAGTGTAATGGATTGCTGACGTTTAGAAGCAGTAATATATACACAAGTGTTTGGGTTTTAAGAAAGTGGCGAGAAACAGTAGAGCTTCGGACTGAATATTTGAGAATATCGTCCATCTCTGCTCCTCTGTTGACTCGATGCGGCTCTTAGAAAAGGACGGACTCGATCCAAATTGCTCCTCTGAATTAACGTTTGTTTATCTCTTTTGATATCCAGAGCTGTGGTTCCTCAGGACTGACCCCTCCGAGAATACTAATGGACCTTTGGGCTTTATCGAACAATTGCTCATGGCTTTTAAGTTTGTTTCCACCGAGTTCAGATAATCAGCTGCGTGAAAAGCAGCTGATGGTGAGAGAAAAAAAGAGACAGTCTAAAACATGTTGTCAGATAATTAGTGCACCCTGTAGCTCCCTTGTTCTCCGGCCGCCCACTCAGACGAAAAATCCCTGCAGGAATGAGCCAACGGGTCCTGCCACCGTCAAGAACACACAACTAACACAAAGTACTCAAGGAAAAGCGAGTCTTTTCAGCATCTTGTCGTCGTTGTTGTTGTTCTTGTTCTTGTTCTTGTTGTTGTCGTTGTCGGGGGCGGTGTGGCCATGCTTAAAAGTAACTACAACCCGATCCATAACTGGAGCGCTTTGTGTTGGCAGAGGAAGGGGCTAAGTAGTGGATGAAAGGTGTGGGTGTCGTGAACTGAGACCGGGGTGGGCATGGAATCAGGACGAGGTGAAAGGATTCAATGACATTTTGTGTTTGTAGCAACACAGGCATCATTTAGCAAGCCGAGGTTAGCTCGGCAAACGCATGCCGACCGCGACGTTTTCATTGTGGAGCTGTCGGCGCAGTTGCTAGGGACCTGTGGTTAAGCTCATTAGGGCTACAAAGAAGGAACCAAACAGGAACAAGCAACACGAGGATGGAATGTCTTCACAAGCTTGCAGTGCACTGTAAAAAGAGAGCTGTTTGATGAACTCAAAAAATGGCTTCAACTGGTGACACCCAATTAGATTAAGTATCATCAACTTAAAAGAATGAGTTAGACTCCAAAATACTTTTAAGTCTACTAGCTGAAGTTAATTCCTTTAAATTCAAGTTTAGGAAGTAAAATTCCAGCTTTGGAAATTCTTCAAATGTGTTTCAAAAAACTTTCCTTCTTTTTTTTAAAAGATTCACCGCCAAAAAATCCTAAAATATAAAACTGTTAATAGATATTTGTATATTATTGGCAAGAATCTGCTACTTTTTTTTCCTGCAGTGTTTTAAGGCAGATATTACACACTGTAAAAAGATTATTATCCTTTTTTTAGACCCCAAAAAGCTTAAAAAAGTAATATTCCATCTTTGGAAATTCTTCAAATCTCTTTCAAAAATGAAGTATTTTCAGCTTAGACTCAGTAATGCTTAATTAAATTGAGTGTTACCAGTAAACAATTATTTAATTACTTTTTACAGTGTAGGGCTCAGGTTAGAGCAGGGCTTGCTGTGTTCTAAATTCAGGTGTGTTTCCTGCGTTGATAATGTGATCATGTGACGCGTGAAAGAACGAATTGGAAAAACAATGTCACATGCTGATAGCCGTATTTACAGCGTTGCTTTCTGGCTTTAATTCATAATTAACTTGTTTTAATCAGATTTGCAGCTTATAAGGCTCCATTGGCACATTTATTAGACAACCCTTAAACGTACCACCACACATAATTACTTTCTTCTTTAGCTGCTCGCCTGCTTCATAACCTCCGGTGGGTCGATTTCAGCAGGCTTTCATTAATATTTCAGGTGGTTCCCTTTGTCTCCTTCTTTTCCTGTCTTCCTCCTCCCGTCTATTGATCATGCAGCGGGTTTGCGTTTACGCACGCAGGCTCGCGGAGACTGGAAACAAACGCGCGATGTAATGTTTGATAAAAGCCTTCACATGGTCGGCGGTAACCTGGTTTCCCCAATAATTCTGGCTCTCCGTGAGCTGCTTAGCAACTTGGATGATCCTTGGAGGGATGTGCTGCAGAATCCAGAAAATCAGCGGGGGGGGGTTGGAATATAGGCCGATCCAGTTGGCTGATTGGCTCTTTGTTGTGTCGAATTACGTTAATTATGTGTTTGATGATGATCATGATGAAGATGAAAATACTCAAATTACTGCTCAGTTTTTAAGGACACTCCAATGTCTGAGCAAAAAAAAGGTTCAGGGTTTTGATACATTTTATTCTTTGAATACGGTCGGCTTGGTTTCACTCTTATTCTTCTTCCTTCTTCTTCCTTATTTTTCTTCCTCTTCTTCTTCTTTTTCTTCTTCTTCGCCTCGTCCTTCAGGGGTCACCACCGCCAAATCATAATCGTACATTTTATTTATAGAGCACTTTTCATGAATACTCAAAGTCGCTTTACGGATACAGAGTAAAACAACACGTTGAAACAGGAATTTAGATCCGACTAGAAATAAAAATCAAGCGTCTCAAATCACAACAGATAACAAATCAAACATTGACTTCACATTAAAAGCAGACCTGGAAAGGTGGGTGTTGAGTTGTGTTTGTGATGGAGGGGTCAGCTCAGTCCCTGATGTGTTTTGGTAGTGAGTTCCAGAGGGAGGGGGCAGCATTGGGAAGGTTCTATCAGCTCTGTCAGCTTATCATTTGTTTACATCTTGCCCCATCCTCTTCATCTCCCTCTGTCACACCAACTAGAGGTGCAGCGATTGAAATTGTCTCGGCTTATCACTGATCACCTTCTCAATTTACCGGATATCGACCGATTCCGATTTTTCTTCTGTATTGTTTCTAAAACCATAATGAATAGAGTATTGGAAATGGTTTTATTTTGATGGATTATAGTGGAAGTAAGGCTGATGGGCATTGTGTATGTATTCTCACTTGTTGAAATTAATCTACGCTCCGTCCGCACCACTGTACTTTTCTTAAACCAATTATATGACATTTCAAATTGAAAACTAAACTTTGGAAGCCTCTTTGAGTCCATGATATGTTATATGTTGGCTTTGTTCCGGGACTTAAGGGCTTGTGGTTTGTTGTGCGCTTTCGCTGGCTTTAGCCGCTTTGCTAAAGTTAGCTTCTTGAAACTTGTTATGTTGCTCGGGGTGATTAAATTTGAAGTGTGTGATTAATTATTTTGAGCCAAAGGTTTTTGGGCTTGTTCCTCAACAGCCTTTTTTAGCCTTATCGGTAGCTGATGCTTGCAGAGGTGTATGCTGCATGCGAGTAACCGGTACCTAATTGGCTTATTGAGGCAGCTCAGCTGATTCCCAGACCTTGACCGATTCCGGTTTGGAAATTAGTTTCATGTTCCTCATATTGTTTTGGTCCAAGTTTTACGTCGGATTCCATTCCTGACACAAACCTCCCCATTTATCCGTGTTTTGGGATCCGCACCAGAACTGGCTTGTGACCCCAACCTGGGTTGGTTTCACTCTGCAATTTTGCAATTAACTTCAGATTAGCAGTTCATTACTTACCCTTTTCATATTACACATATATATATATATACATATATATATATATATATATGTATGAATGTAAGTGTGAATTGGTGAATGCTGGCTGCTGTTTGTAAACTGCTTTGAGTGGTCAAACAGACAAGAAAAGTTCTATAGAGTCCAATCAACATAATCATTTTTTCTTTAGTGGCTTTCCTACTCTATAACCTTTGGCGGCTTCTTCCTGTACCTCATGATGGATTTGCTTGCAGCACTCTCTTATCCTCCACAAAATCAAAGTTTAAGGGTTTTAATGCATTTTCTACCCAGATGACCTTTGATTTCTTCATGGAGAGAATAATGCAGATGAACTCTATTGATCTCGAATAAAGTTTGGCCATTCATCCGCTCAAAAACACCATCAAAAGAACAGAAATTGGAAACCAGCCATTCGCTTTAATCACTGACAGCAAAGCCCCCAGTCCCCTGTGTTGTACAAGCTATTCCCCTTATTGAACTTCTCCTATAACTTAAATCTGAAGTCATATCGGAAATGCAGTTTTTTTCTGACTTCCTATGATGAAGTATGATCAATTAGAGTAAAACGCTGTACATACAAGAAAGCTCTCCTCAAGTAATTACAAGTGCACCAAAATTGGACAAAATAGCACTAACAATTACGAAGTTATGTCTGAAAATATATCAACAATTAAGTATCTTGTCTTCTATTCTCCCCATATTCTACTGCAGCATACTTTTTACTTCTTCGCTCTTCCCTTTGTTTTTCTTCTTCTTCTGTTTATTGGCGAGACCATCCAAAATATGTACTTTCATAGTGGAAACAAACCAAACCGTTGTTCAGTATGATCCGGAACGAAACCACCTCTTTCTGTTTGATCTGCAATTCTGGTTTTTATGAAACAAAAAAGTGAGAAATCTGCAAATACAAAGTACAACAACAACAATTGAGTTATGTGTAAAAGGTAGAGTCCAATATTAGGTTTAAAGACTAAAGTAGAGATATAGATGTCTATTTAAAAAAAAAAAATAGAAACGTAATAAAAACAGACAAAGGATGACTTAATTAATAATACAAATGACAAGGACTATATAAAATTATTATTGTATAATGTGTGTACCATGGAAAAAGAGCCCACTCCATGGAATTCTGCATTTATTCTTAATTACCATCAGACATACAATCACTATTACATTCGGCCCAGACTCATATTGCACAGTATTAATAACTGAACTGAAACGGTCCGACACACTGATTTGCATCATTATTATTACATATTATTGTGATGTTTCTGGTCTGTGCGACTATTTAAAGGAAACACAAAAGGAGGCACAGCTCCAAGCTGCAAGCAAATAAACAGCCAATAATACTGAAGCCTGAAAGAACTTAGAAAGCTAGTATCAAATATCAAGAAAACCTTTTCACTTCTACTTTGTGGTGATTAATTGGCATGGAAATTCTAAGATCCAGCTTCGTGTAAAAATTGTGCTAAATGCATTTAGCATGAGGGTAAAAATATTGGCGCCCGATCTAATCTGTGAACCCCTCCTTTTGCAAAACCAACTCAACAATCTGATGTTTACCATAAAATCCAATTAGCATGCTTATGAATGTGCTGATAGTATTTTTCTCTTATGGGACCCCTGGCCCGCTCTTTTTTCCCCGAGCCTGTTATACCACCTGCCTCTCCTGCTGGCACCAGTTAAATCGTTGTGACTGGCAAGCCCGGTTGTTAGCATTCACATCCCGTCTGAAGACGAGCCACGCTGCTGCCAGCCTAGTCTGTGTGCCAGGCTCACATCCATCTCCCCGGCAAACGCCCAGCCATGTCACCGTCTCCTTCGAGCTGTTAATATACATTTAGATGTCTCAATCACACCCCCCGCCGCAGCCGCCGCTCCAGAACACTCCATTGATATTCAGCTATCAAACCCAAGTGCTACCATTTCCAGTTTAGCACCCTTATAAAGTTGTATACTGGGCCGCTTGAACAAGGTGTTTGGTTCCATTATAGCCTCCCAAAGTAAGAGCTGTACCTGAGTGATAGCGTGCCACCGAGCTAGTGAGTGCTCTAATGCATCTCAGAATGAAGGTTGTCTCGCGCCATGCTGCGATAGGATAAAATGAATGGGCCTCTTTCACCAGCCTGTGCTCCCTTTGTGCTTAGAGCATCAAGCCTGTGCAGAATCCGCAGCCTCTGGGCTGAACATGTGACCCATAGATGGTGCCGCGTTGCACTTTCAATGCTGGGTGTTGATGCTGTAAAGTAACCGGGAACTCAGTTTGCCTGTTTCGAGGCCATTTGTGTAGAGGGCTCGCACCTCCTGCAGCCTGGGATTTTTACAAAGGATTGCCGCTGCCCTGTGCACTGCAAAAACTCAGGCTCTTACCAAGACTATTTGTTTTATTTCAAATCAAAATATCTTATTGCACTTGATTTAAAGCACAATCTCGGAACAACAGATCACTGAGATATAGGGACTTGTTTTAAGGCAGTTGAACATCTCATCTTAGGTCAAAGAATCTTGAAAATATATCAAAAGCTCAAGTCGTGGGGTATTTCCAGCTCAAATAAAGAGAAATTTGCATCTTAAAATGCTTCAATAATACTCTCCAATCTTTCTTAAAAAGTCTTAATTATCTTAAATTCAGAACAGTTTCACCACTTAATAGATATATACTTTATAAATCTCCACAGGGGAAATTTAAGAAGTGGTTAAGGAGATAGGATTAAAAGACAAAACAAGAAAAAAACATGCAAAAATGTACATATTACAATAAAAACAAAGCAAAGGATAGTGATACGGTGTTATCTTGCCAAAAAAGAGGGGGGAAAAGAAAATTGTATATATTACTCGCTGATACTGACACAAAACTTCCTAATATTAGTAAAATATAGTTTAGGCTAGGTTTACCGGCCCATTTCAAGATGTCCTTTATCTAAATCTCACGTCTTATTTTAACCCTTTATTTTCCCCACCGAGAACACAGCAACTATGAAAAAATGATTTCTTTGAAACTTTTCTATCATTTCTTAATCTATTATCGTAGGCATTCTAAATTTACCATTAAAAAGAAATTGTTTGATCAAGCATCAGAATGTCATGGAAAATAGTAAATAAATATTAAACTAACTCACCGATACTTCCTTCATTATTCAGTGAAATCTCTTAACCGTTTTGGTAAATCATGTTTTTAGAACACAATTTGAGACTTATTGGAACATTTCTGGCTAAATAAAGTTACATAATTCTGTTTAGTCACATACTACAAAATACCAAAAAAAATCCATTCTTATTGAGTAGGACTTTCTCAGTAGCCGTGGTTAATGCCTCCTCCTCGGTGCCCCCTTTGACCTTTGGTGTTCCACAGGGCTCCATAATTGGCCCCTTACTCTTTAGCATATACATGCTGCAACTGGGGCATAGTTTAAATCGATTCAGTCACATTCTTCTATAATAAACAATATCTTAAAATGTGCTCAAGCAAACATTAAAGGCGTAGAAAGCACATGTTCATTTGTTCTATTTTTTTTTTTACTTATTACAAGCTAAAACAACCTGTATACCTTTTTTTAAAGCTTATTTTAGAAGGAGTATTTTCTCCAGTGTAGGTTGCTGTTTTTAGAGATTACTGTTTTGGATTGGATAAATTTGTCTTTGTACAAAATGGGTATGTATCCCCCTGTGTCGTACTCACCGGTGAAGCTTTTGCAATCAAACAACAGTGACCCTTTTCCCTCTTCCTCTTTCTTTGCTCCCCTTTCCCTTCCTCCCCCAAAGGCGGTTCGGCCTTCACGGCCCGTAATTACAGGGCTATATCAAAGCTATATATCACTGTATATCTCTGTAGACCCCAGCAGACACCTAACGGGACAGTTCATAGCATTGTGGCGTTCTTGTGTGAGGCCCCTGCAGAGAAAGAAGCCAGTAAGGAAAGAGCAACGCCTCCAACCACGTTCACCTTAACAGACATTCACATTGTCCCCATCTCTCCACTCTCTCCTTTTAGGATCACTTTCTTTCCATCCTCAGTCCCTCCTCGGGGGGATTCTTTCCCCCCCCCGTGTCATTTCAAGGAGCAAAAGAAGTATAACATTTTTTTTTGTCTACTAGTGTTTTTAAGCTAATTTTCACGACACTAATGATGAAGGTTGATAAAAATCACAGCTTGATGAGCCTCTTGAGAACAATAAAAGGAATTAGAACAACCTGTGATTTGAACCTGCAGGCCTTTTGACTGTTGACATTTCACCAACCTCCCGTTAATGACGTTTATGTGGGGAAATAAAATCTTCCAGGCCATTATTTACCTCAACACACTCGGAGTGGAATGCATGAGACAAATGACTTGTCTCCTGTCAGACGAAAACACGTGCCGACAGAGGGTCCGGAATGATTGAGGGATAAGGGGGGAGCAGATGGGAGGATTCTTCTTTCTTTGCAAATGATCTTTCCCATACGTTCCTCTTTTCATTATCCTTGGCTTTTGACCTTATTTTAGAGTTGAAGGATTTGATGAGATATTTGTTTGAACAGGAGAGTAGGATTAACGACAGAATCCCCCCTGGTCCTGAAACCCATCTCCATTTAAATCCTTTCCTTCTCAAGCAGGTTGTTATGGCTTTTTTCGAGGAGAGGAGATAATTCTTTACCCTGTGCATTGACCAATTGCCAAAACACCATAAATAATGAAAATTTTAAAATACTATTAACTTGGTATTTATGATGTTTCTTATCAATGTTGACAATAAGGAAAGATTCTGTCCAGTAGATGGAGGGATATACGATATGTATAACCAAAACATGTTCTCATTTGCCCTCAGCTCTGAGGGATGTTCTTGTAATGTGGTAGAATTTACCATCTGTTTCATATTTTCCCAAATCTTCCTGATGTAGTTATGATTTTTAGCATTTTATAGTGCAAAAAACCCTTTGATGTCCTGTTCAGTTGTTTGGTTGAGCGCATTTAGAGTCACTGTTTGTTGAAAAATGTGACATAAACAGTTTATAATGTGACCCAGTGGCATAATGTATATGCTGAATAGAAAGGGGCCAAGGATGGAACCCTGGGGGATAACAAATGGGCCACTGAGCAGGAGACATTACAGTTGGCTATTGAGAAAGTCCGATAAGTAGGACTAATTTGCATATTAAAGCATCTGCGGATTTAAACATAATTATGTAACTTGATACAATAAAATATTTTCCTTGAGGTTGAGCTAATATAATCAAAATTGAATTATTAAATAATATTCCGTGGAACACAAAATAACATCAGGATGTTATTTTTATTACTTATAAAAAATGCTTTTTTTTTAGTCTTTAAAGACATGCTTTGGCAAACAATTTATCTTTTTTTTTGTTAAATGTAGAGTGTCTAAGACACTAAAATAATAAATGTCCCATCAAAATAAAATAAGACAAGTCATTTTTATTTCACAGTTGTCTTTTTCTTAGTGAGGACATTAAAGGGTTAAAGTAATGCACTGCATTGAATTAGAAAACAATGGAGGGACTATTTTTATTTTATGTAAGGCTTTTAAGAAGTACTACCTGGGGGCTGCTTGGGCCATGTGGTAGCATTTACCATCTACCTCATACTTTCCCCTGATGTTGTTATGATTTTCAGCATTTTATTGTGCTTCAAACCCTTTGAAGTCCCACTCAACTGTTTGGTTGAGCACATTCCGAGTCACTATTCCTTACTGAAAAATTTGACAAAAATGTTTGGCAGCATGTATATGCTAAAGATAAAGGGGTCAAGTATGGAGCCCTGGGGGACACAACAAGTCAAAGGGGCCACTTAGGAGGAGGCAGTAACCATGACTATAGTGGAAGTCCGATTTTATAAGTAGGATTTTTTCATGGCAGTTTACAAAATAGTAAGACTACTTTAATGGAATTATTTTGTGTTACTCAAATTAAATTTAACTATTTTCCATGAAACACAAAATAACATCATCGAATAATTTCAAAAGGGTGATTTTATTTTTTACTTTAAACCATTCGTTATTTTATGGTAAATGTAGTGTCGAAGACATTACAATAATAACTGCCCCAACAAAATAAGATTTACTGCATTGAATTAGAAAAGCAATGGAATGACCCTTAAATATTTAATGCTTGTAAGACGTCTGATGTTCATGCATATTCACACACTGGCCTTATAGTATCTAGCATATAGTGGAAAGAAATAGTGAGCAGCGATTGACGTTGAGAGAAAGATTATCAAGCAGAACGTTTATGAGACTAATGCCATCATTGTTCATGCATGACCCCCCCAAGATCCGCCAGGAGACGGATTTTGGGCTTGTTTAAACATTTAACTCCCCAAACAATGAGATGCCAGATGAATTAATGCGTTGTATGTTTGAAGTGCAAATACCACGCAGGTTCTGCTTCAAATTAGAGATTCCATTTGGCAGATTTTAATAAATGAGACTCTGCTGAACTTCATTACATAGAATTGTCCAGTATTGCTTCCATTTTAAGAGTTTTGACTCCAACTGGGCCTATACAGAACTTGAGTTTACATAGAGTTCATTTAAATAGCTTAGTCTCAGCGGCGTTTACATTTCCTACCAGCCGTTCTGTCATTAGTTTGTCTCGCTGACTCTTGGTTGGAGGCTGTTTTTCCATGATACAATTATGTGTTGAGCACCTCACAATTACAGAACAAAACATGACTGATAATCACAGCAGGGGAAAACCTTCTGTTCTAATAGAATGAGCAAATAGAAAATGGTGGGTGGTTTTACAGCCAGCATTAATATTTAAAAACCTACTAATAAAAGCTGAAAAGAAGATAAGGAAACTTGGAATTTTGCCTCCCCCTCCCTCGTGTGCATTCTTGGCCGTGTGTTCCTTCCACAGTCTAATCTCTTCCAGAATTGGATGACATCACCGGACATCCATTATCCTGTCTCCAACCCTTCTCCAATCCTCTTTGATAACAACCTGGCGCATTTAATTTTGGCCAATTAGTTGCCGTAAATTTCAAGCTGGCATTCTGTTCAGTCATCCCGGGTCTCCAGACATGACCATGCAAGACTCCGTGGCGATTAGACGAAAAAGGAAGCTCGGGCTGACAGATGGGGAATGTTTAAGGACATCTATCCATTCTAAAGGGGTTTTGCGTCTCCCAGGAGAAACAGATGAAAGAGGAGCGGATTGAGTCCATCCGGCCAGCGGTTCGAATCGACAGAACGGGATCCATTTTTGGATATTCTGAGCTGAATGCCCCATAGACCCGGTTCTACCCTGTGTGTTGAGCACTTTGCCAGTGATTCCAGAAGTTGGGAAGTTCTCAAAGGCAACGTTACTCTCCGTCCCCTTCATCTCACCCTCAGGAAGCATTGGTGTGCTCATTGGGTCTTTCGGTGTGAGATTAATAGCTGTCACAGCGGCGGCTCACTAAACACAGGGTTTAGGATCAGTCCATTTGTCAGCGAGGAGGAGTGAGTTTCACTTGGATGAGTGCAAACCATAAAGAAAGGGCTAATTCAGACTGGAGCAGGTGGTTAGTCAGAGAGCAGAGAGCCGTCGCGGTTTTTCCCCCTCCCGCTATCTGATATTTGTCCTTCCCTACCCTCCATAGTCTCGTCCCTTTTCTACTAGTTTTCTGCTTCTTCTTTTTTAATTGGCAGGTGGGAGTAGGCAGCATACTCATTTGATGTGGACCGGCTTCGTCTCTTCCCTCCGCTCCGAAGTGCTGGATCAATTTCTTTCCTCCAACATAGAGAGGCCATGCAACTCGCGCTGACCTTTAAAAAACTTTCTTGGTGATTCATCATCTCTCCCCCAAGATAAAAACAACATCCTTTCATGTTGATTCATGGCTCATTTTTTGGAATAACTTAAAAAACCCGCCGTGGCTCTTTCATCACCGCAGATTGACTTTGGATTACAATAGGGTTCTGGAGATACAGTAGGAAAATCTCCGGAAAGTGACAGGAATGGGGATTTGATGGATTCTACGTTTCTGTCAGGAAAGTCATTGTATTGATTCTTGCCCGGTGCACATTACCTTCAGATTGATATATTGATTTTAGCAACTTTGTTTTTTTCTAATAAGAGAGCAGCTTTCAAGGCATAAAAACGTTACAGAAGGTGCGCTGCACTTGAAGTTCCACTTGGTGTTGATATTTTTACGAATCAGCTAGATGGGTCATGAACCATGTGGTATAAATGCACTGCAATGACAGCATTAATGCTTATTTATATCTGTAAGACAGACTTAACCCTAACCCCGACATGTGCTCACATTTTAATAAATTATACCCTTACTTTATTCAACATTTCCGTTGTTATCTGATTGTTATCTCACAAAAATCACAACTTGCACTTAGCGATGCGTCTCGCTGTCCACTTGTGATCCAAGTCTAAACAATGTCATCATGAACCACATGATGACCAAGCAGACAATCCACCTGTATATAAGTATCCACAACATAATGCAACATTTAACGTAACAAAATTCCACTGCAAGTTGACTTATCTCAGCTACACCAATTTATTTGTGGCCTTGTCATAACAACATGTGTGCTGACGCTCGGGCCAGAGCACTGATGAAGGCCTACTTTTGGGTTGATGCACAACAAACTGATATACTGGGAAAATGCCTCCACTCCATGATATCTACCTACATAGTGACCTTACGACTCCCTGTGTATCAAACACCTCCCTGCAGGTTAAATACAGTACCTGAACTCCCACCGGTCGGTAGGAGCTAAGGAAACCTCTTGGATAAGAGGTGAAACGTCGTCAGCTCTAAACCAGACTCAGTCTTCAAGGATTACCATGACCTGCATGAATGAGAATCTACACAGACACTTAGAGTCAAGGGCATTTAAAAGTATTTCCTCCACAGCAGTGAGCAATCTGGACTGCATGTTCCCACCATTCTTCTGTATATATTTTCATCCAAAAGCCCTCGCCGCATGAGTCATCGTTCCGTCCTTTCAACTCGTCTGGCAAAGCCAGCTTTGCGCTCATAATTGCAGAGATGCATTGAAATGGCCGTATAATGTTATGTAGTAGAATTACAACTGTAATAAGTTTGATCAAATTTGTCAGGGGTCAGTAAACAGTTTGTGTTGACTTTCTCTCGCTAGGCATGTAAACAGGATTATTGTGCAATTCCCTGTTTTTGCAATCCTATAAACCTCTTAAACAAACTGCTCCCATCTTCGTTTTGGCAGCAGTGGCGATATTGTGGCATATAAATGTAAGCGTATCCAGTTGAATCCAGCTTTATCAGTCACCGTCGCCAAACAAAGGCAAATATGAAAATAATGCCATGCACATTTAATTTAATATAACAGCAGAGTCACCATGCAGCTGACGATTATTTACAATAAAACTTATAAAAAACATAATCTGTCTTTGATTGCATGTATTCACATATCACCACACTCAAACTCCTCCTACAATATTTCCTCCATTTGGGTTAAAGAAAAAGGATGTGTTTTGTCAGCATACATGGAAAAAGATGCATCAGACTGACAAAAAGCAAAACCTGAAGCTCCCCTGTGGCATTTAATTTGTGCACATAAAACCAAACAGTACTGTAAACTACAGGAAACCGAGTGTTCTCAAAGGAAAAAAAAGAATTAAGCTTTTATCTTCTGAAATAAATATTCCTAAAGCAGTTGTAACGAAAATCAGGATTTATCAGAGGCACAACTGTTTTTACTCCAAACAATCGGATTTGTATGAACCTGGAATTACAGGATGTGTAGAAGAATAGAGAGCAAAGATAAACCCGGGGTTAGGTTTGGGCCGTCTGGAACTTACTGGACCAGGATGTGCAATGGTATTTTCCATCTTTTATTTAGACGTTTGGGGAGATGACTAGTCTTAATCCTGTTCCATTGAGGAAGGAAATGTGAAAGAGATGAAAGACCAGATAAGATTAAGGATCCAGTATGCTAATACAAAATATATGAACTAAAAAGTTACATCTTTTTACTATTAAAATAACAGATTTTCAGTATATTATTGCAATTGTAACATTGTTTGGGACCAAATATTTGTATTTAGTGAACTTACCGTAACCATGTTTAAAAAAAAGATTCAATATAATTGTTTACAGTAAATGAACAAGGATGTATCCCTGAAAGCCCCCAATCTCCTGCGGTGTAAAAGCGATCCCCTTTATTGAAATCAGAGAAATTTGTTTTTCATTAAAAAAAAAAAGGTCCCCCTAGTGAGTAAAATATGAACTACTAGAGTAGAATATGATATATACAAGATAGATAGATCTCCCTCAGTCCATTCAAAACCACTCAATTTAGACTAAATCGGTCTAACTGTCTAATAAGTCTAACTTACTATAAGAGAAGATAATCCTTACTTTATCCAACAGTGGGGATATTATCCACCTGCAACCACTCTGCATGGAAAAGGCAGAAAATAAGACGTTTACGTGTCGGAATGTACTCGAATGCAGTCTATTTTAAAATGGAATTAATCCAAGCCTTTCAAGCAATGTGGCTCCAACAGCTTCATGTCAAAAGAGCATCGTTTTAATCTCACTGCTCTGAGTTGTACTTTCTTTTGGGCTTTTTTTTATCATTCATCTTCATTATTTGCTTTTGAAGCTGGAGTCATTTCTAAGTACCAGGCAGCCCTTGTTATTCATAACGGAGTCAAAATCTTTGGCTCCCGTCTATGAGGCCATTCTTTCTAAGTTTAAAAAAAAAGAAAGTTTGCTACTTTTCTAGTCTAGATTCCCAGAATCTGCCACTAACGTTTAAAGTGTGAGATATCTGGTGTCCTCGTGTCTCTCTGCGAAGGCTGACGTTTGTCATGTGTGCCGGTGTTGGGCCCTGCTTGAAAGTGAGTCGTCTTTGAGAGTTGGGGCTGCGGTGACGCACGGTCGTCCCTCCGGAACGATGGATTGGCTCAAACTGCTTGGCTGGGAAATCCTCCAGTCGTTGCTCAGCCCTGCGTTACAGGACACTTTCTTCTTCTTCTCTTAATCCTGCTATCTCCCCCGCTCTCCCTCTCTCTCCCTGTCCTCTCAATTACTGCTCAACACTGAATCCCCTTTGCCTGCCTGAGTGTTCCTCATCCAACGTCTCACTTTCTTTTATTTCATTTTAATGCCTCTCTTTTTTTCTTCATGTCTTTTGTCACATAATCATTTTTTTCTAATGGGCTTACGTTGGTCGTAAATGAGCCGCAAGCCAAAGTTTCCGCGGAGGCAATGAAAGCGGGATCTACAGTCACGCCACATACCCTCTAACCTTGGCGAGGCAACATGGAGCGAGGGGGACGAGGAGCGGCGGAGCCTTTTGTCTTCTGTGGCTGCAATGGCTGCACGCTGTTAGCACCTCACAAAGCACCTGCTTTATTAGTCTGCTCTCATTCCCCCGCAGTCGCTGCTCTTTCTGCTTCCTCCACTCCACTCTGGCGGGGAGGGGGGAGACGTCTGGAATTTTTGTTGGAGACGCCTTTAACACACGTTGAGTAATTGATTAATTCCTATAATGAGTGTGTAGCACATTGCAGAAGGTAGCACAGCAGGAAGGTCAAGGGTTCAAATCCCACTCCGCTACCTCTAGGGACTGAATGTTCTCCCCGTGATGATAGGTACCCCGCCTCTCGCCTTTTGTCAGCTCAGTTAGGCCCCGCCTCCTTGACCGTGAACATATTGAGCAGTTTTAGAAAATTTATGAATTCATATTTAATGAAAAAGAACATTTCCAGTTTTTGGAATACATTTTCTTTTTTATATTATTCACCCACAATCACTTCTTTTTTTTTTCTTCCTTTTTTCTTTTTCAACAGGCGTGATATTACATTCAATCTAATTAATTGTTATGTATAGTATTATTTTTCAGTATCATGAATAACATTCCATTTACTATCATTTGCAATATTAACTTACTTATTATATGCAATATTACATACATTACTGAACAGCATTATTATTCTTATTATTATTATTATAATTATTCTTATTATTATTGTAATTATTATTATGTGCAATAAGAGAACACCCATTATTATCACTATTAATTATGCCTGGCACTGTAATTATTTAATACAGTGCCAGGCAATGAGTTACATTTACCTTTATTCATAAGTTCATTATCATGTTGAATATTACTTCTATTACTTCACACGCATAGAACGCTCTTCATCATACTGTTTTTCATAAGCAATGGTTTGCATTTTAACATTTTCTTATTGTATTTTCTGCTACTGTTATTTTGAGCATTCTCTGGCACATTATTTCCTTGGGGGACAATAAAATTGTATCTGATCCCAAATCAGATTTTGTCTGAAGGTTAGATATGACAAACTTGAAAACAATTGAAAATGCAAATAGAGTGCAAATATCCCTTTGTCTTTATCGTTTCCTGCTGGACCCACCTGCACCCATAGTTATTATGCAGCGGAAAGCTAAAACAAATGAATCCCTTGTTAAGCTTTGAAAGTGATGACAGTCACAAAATGAATGTTTCATAGCGCAGTTACATAATTCTCTTTGATCTAGAGCAGGCAGCTGAATATTCATACAGTCTGTACCACTTGAACTATATATACAGTATATGTGTACAATTATACATATGGAAATTTAAAACTCGCGGGATACCGTCATTACTACAGAAGACCCTTTTTTTATTTTTGCTGTTTTTGTCCTGTATCTGAGGCGGTGAGACAAATGGGACATGTATATAAACACAACTTTGAAATATCAGACAGGACGGTGGCAATTTCATTTAATGTGACTATTAACGTCAAACTCAAGGAAATGTTTTCAGATTGGGGAGACGGGCTGGGGGTCCAGGAGCCCCTTACCCTCTAAGCAGAAGATGAGTTCTTCCACCATGTAACAGGAAAGGTAATACATAAAATGGTCGATGCATATGTCACACTAGACGCTGATGATGCTGTGTTATACATCACAGCAGTGTTGTTTTTGTCCGGTTCCCCCCCCATCCCCACTTGCCCTTTGTTTATTTATTTTTTTATTGCTTCCAACGCATCCTCTTCTGGACAAAATGTTCATAAGAGAGAATATCCCACCCACAAACAGCTGCTATTTTATAAGATAATCAATGTTTTCTGACTTCAACTGTCACTGTTTATAATATTATGGCTGGTTAGTTCCCCTTTGTTTTTGGGGGTCAATGCATCCCTAATACTTCTTAGCGACAACAGCGGATAAACTCAAAGTAAACCATTCTGATGGCAGATCCGTCTTCTCTGATCCCCCATCGCGTCATCCCACTGCTCGTTCAAATTCCACACTTTGTCTGAGTCAAGAGGGGTTTTTGGCGTTTTTCTGAAGCTAATTACGTCGGGCTATTTTCTGACTGGGGAGCATGTCAATATTACACAGTGGGAGAGCACTCAGTTTGCCCTGAGCCGCATTCTTATTCATGAGCCTTAATTCCATCAATGGCGGCTTCAGTCACTGGACTGTTGTTTTCTCAGTGCGGCGTGTTTCTGAGTGAAGTGCTCGCTGCTTCGACGGAGAAATTCTGCATCATAAAGGATGTGGAGGTGGTTCTTGCACTCTCGCCATTGTTCAGACAAAGCTGCATGTAAAGCAAGAGGAGGACTTTGTTGGGTGATTGCCTGTGTTGGAGGTCGGGGAGCTGTCGTCAGCGACCTTCGCTGTGGAATTCAACATGCCTACTTCGCCTGTGAGGTCTTGCAGCGGCGCCCGTTAAGACTCAGACTATCTGGATATTTTAATAGAACCAGAATAGAATATAGTCGACGACAAACAAATTGCATCAGTTCAAAAATAGTAAACTTCTTTATTGAAACAGAAAAACATTGCTGTTCAACAGAGCGGATGAAATTGTCTCCAATCATTTACATAGATAGAACATTTAAGTTTAAAAGGAGACTTATAATTGATTCAGTTCTAGTTATTGGTTTGCTGGTCCTTAAACGAGGAAAGTGATTCAGTTTCTCATATTTGACTCGGGGATGTAAATAACTGAATTCTATAAAATGTTTCCCAACTTTGTCTTTATCATAATATCCAGGAAAAGTCTGGGATGTTGAAAACTTTTCATGCCGCTTCCTCCCCACATAACTTCGGAACAAGAACAAATTTCTCTTAGGGGAAGAAGTATATCTCATCTCATCTCATCTCATTTCAACCGTTGGTCAGATTTAGTCCCAATTTGGGGGCATGAGTGAGACAGAGACTGTTTTCCTATTTGAGGAATGACAGAAAAGCTCACAGCAGTAGATAATAGATTTTAAGCTGCTGTGCACCTTTTTTTCCTCTCTGCCACTTTGTCACGTAACCTTGAAAAGTTGAATTGACTTTACAACAGCCACTATCTCATGCTGTTACTTAAGAAGCTCACAGCCTGGACGTCTGTTGATGAGGAACAAGATTAAAATAGAATCCGCCTTTGACAGGATTTCGAGTCCATGATTTTTCCCTTTATTCATTTTGTTATATAGTTTTGTTCATTTGACCTTGAAACCCATTGATGTGTCCAGTTTTGACCTTCCCTTCATTATTTTTTATAGTATTCCAGAAGATACCCCAAATTGCTTCTTTTATATTTGCTTTCCAGGATATTAAATATTATAAATGTCACCTGGAAGGTAACCGGCATCTGCAGCTGTCAGAAAAATATAGAGGAGTAGAAAGTAGAATGTATTTGTTCTGAAAAGCAGAAGAGTTTATCTTCAACGTAGCGTCAAATGAAAATACTCACATAAAGTACAAGTGGGCCTTTCTCAGATGTGTACAGTACATTAGTAAACGTATTTAGCTACCATCCACTCGCAATCTGATAAAAGTTCAAAGAACAAAGAATATCAGCAATGAAAAAGGCCGAAATTAGTTAAATATGAAAAAATCAGAGCAGTGAAATTGTATAATTAACATACTTAGTGATGTGGTTGTGTTTCTCTGAAGTTCAAGGATAATATATAATTAGATAAAATAAAAATAATCATTTTAAATGCTGAATAAACACAAACATAATGATAATTATTGTTCTTTGGATGTATTCTTTAACCTTGTTCCAGATCAATTATATCTCTACCCAGATCCCCATATACTTATGGAATGTTGTAAAAACGTATGATACTCAGCATAATATAGTACAACAAGAAGATGTAACCTAAAAGAAAAAAGAAAAGAAATAAAGAAGAAATAACCTGCAGTAATGACAAACGGCTCTATAAAGAAGATTTCAGCTCCTATTAATACATTTCTCTCATCATAAATGCAATTATTTCCTACACGTGCGTCTAAGAGGACACTTTGATTGTTTCAAAATATTAAATCAGTTACTGATGCAATGCGTTTTCAGTTATAATCGATCAATCAATCAAACTTTATCTATATAGCAAATGTAAAAACAAATCAAATGTTACTCAATATGCTTTACAGCGGATTAACAAACACGAGAGAGAAAGTGAAATGAAGCAGTAAAAATTAAAGGAAAAAGTGTAAGATGAATTTGGAGACCAATGGATGCAGAAAAAAGTGTGTGAAAGTCCATTATACCAACAATAATAAAAGTAAGATGGCAGTTTAGACAAAATAAAAATCCTTTTAAGTAGATAAGTAAAATGTTGATAGCGTAAAATAAATAAAAAAGTAAAGGGATAGACACTAAAATGAAGTAAAAACAGTTTAAATGAACTGCTTAAAGCCATTGTACTTCCAGGTGAATGCAGTATTTTTACCACCAATCCTCACTCCTGTAGGAACAGTGGCTTCTCCTCATAATGGATCGGTAAGGAGGTGGTCTTTTGTGCACATTTATCCACAGCCCAGAGCAAAAACAGTTCTTCGGTGGTTTGTCTGCACGACTTTGTGAGAAATCATCAGGGTTAAGCCTGAAGTTAGCTCGTCTACCAACTAATCCTGCTTTGTGAGACAGGCCTCATGTCATAACAGATACCAAAGTGATGGATTCTGGGGAAAAACATATTTTATAGCTATTCGCCGCCGCGCCACAACAACCTGCACTCCAAAAATCTGTCATTTCTCAAAGTGTTTTGCAAGAAATCTTCTGCTGCAAACAGATGTTGACGCCAAATACGTCTATAGTTGGGAAACAAGCCAAGCAGAAACAGACAGGATGACACGCTCTTTCCGCCCTCCTCCTCAGGCTGTATCTCTGCAGACCTGTTGGTATGGAAGAAGACTTAAAAGACAGCTAAATGTCTTCACTTCCCCTGACAAATTTAGTGGGACAGCGGTGCTGCGTGGGATGAAAAACAAGAAGTACCTTGTCGCCTCTACAAGTGTACAGGAAAGGGATAGACCTATATCTGTCGTGGAACATCTCGTCCCCTCTGCTCTCACCTCGCCTGCACTTCTTGTCTTCCAGAAGGTCTATATAAATCTGGAACGGTCACAATTCATGAATTAAAATGAAACAAAGGCGGAAGATTTGATATGAAAGTAAAGGCCCTGTCTGGTATGACACTGAACAGAACATTGATTCCATTGGTAGATTGTTGGTAATTGTTTGAGCAGTAAATGACATACATTTCTTTAACCTCATCAAATGTGCAGAGAAGCAACTTCTTTTGGTTCTTTCTCTGTTTTAAGGGGTCGCAAAAGCGGATTGTCTGGTTCTGCGTATTGATTTGACATAGTTTTTTATTTTTTGTCGAATGCCCTTCCCGACACAACCCTTCCATTTATCTAGGCTTTGGACCAGCACTATATGTGGCCAGGCAGACTGGTACCACCAAGGACCTTGCCTAAGGGTGGGTGGTGTAACCAACTGAGCTATCCAGCTGCTAACCTTGTCAAATGTGACGATTTGCTCATTTTTTATGCTCCACCAAGGGTAACACTAGCATAACCCTTGTTTGAATTGTCCATCCTCATTTTCTAAACAGAATTAGATGTAATTTCCCACGTTCTTCGAAGGGTCACTAAAGGTGTGCATCTCATAATAGTTTTTTTTTTTTTGTGGTTTTATCTTTAGGAACAATTACGTCATTCTGCACACACCCAGTTCTTTTTAGCTTTTTTCCTGTATTCTCAGTAGCATCTCTGTTTTATCTTGCTGTTTAATGCATTTCTTTGAATACTTTGGTCAAAATTATATACCCAAAACGTAGGGACCTTAGTGTCCCCATAGACCTTGGTGCAAGAAAGAACTGGATTGATTTATGGAAAGGGCAGTTGCATATTTCCGCCACCAGGCGGACTAGTTAACTGTATTTATCTTCATCATTGAGTCCCTATATGGGATCTGATCTTAAAGCAGACAGCTGATTTCATAGAAATTGTTAAGTTAATATTAATATAAAGTAAATATGGACTGTTTGAGATTATTAATGAGGAGTTCAATCTAGGAGGATTGCTTGTTCAATGCGGAGGATTGGTGGATTTTTCCAGGATACAGGCCGCCCCCCTGCTGTCAGGGATGACATCACAGCTCTAGTTTTGATTACAATTCAATGTGTCGAAATTTAAATGATCTAAAAGCTAAGGTTGGACGCCTGCAGCACAAGTTCAGGTAAACCAAACTCAAATTCCCCTCTGCTTGCACCTAATCTAGGTGCAGAATAAGAAGGCGGCAAAGGTGTGACATGTTGTTCTTTAACTATTCATGAGAGTATTTGGAGCATAACAGCATGAGTGTCACCTCTCCTCCCCTTTGAGCCAAGTGCACCTGCACCACATGACCTGTTATGCTCCAAATATCTCGCTGGGGGCCGGGAATGTGGTCCTAAGCTGGTTCCCTCCTTCTCCAGATTCTCTGCTCCATGCACGTGAGCACATTTTTAGTATTCAAATGATGCTGATGAGGAGGAGTTCTGTCGCCTGTATCCCCGTGTGTATGATAGTTCTGTTAATGCGATCCACATAGATGGCGGTCCCTCTCCTCTCTGATTGATAGCAGCTGGGAGGCGATGGGGGATGTACATCATTAGATGAGGAAAATATTAATTACATCAGCTGCGATGAGGAGACAAAGATTAAAAGTAGGTCTCCGCCTCCTATGCAGCTTAACTTTATTTTATAATTATTATTATTATAATTATTAACGGGACACATATTGCATATTTGGGTATCTGGACCCCCAGACTTTGAATGAGGCCATCCAGTGAGTTGTTTTTATGAGTACTTACTTCAGAAATTACTCAAGCTGGACTTTCAAGAGCTGAGTCATATGGCAAAGTCCATCTGTGTTCCAACCCTACCTACGGTCATGACCTCTGGGTCTAGACTGAAAGAATGAGGTGGAGGATACTAGCGGCTGAAATGAGCTACCTCCGTTTGTAGGCTGGGCTCCGTGATGGAGATAGGGTACGAGGCTCGGACATCAGGAGAGAGTAGGGCCGCTGCACCCTTCACGTCGAAAGGAGCCAGTTGTGGTGGTTAGGACGCCACCAGGACGCCTAGCCGTTAAGGTGTTTCAGGCACGTCCAACTGGGAGTAGACCCCGAAATACAACCAGAACTCGTTGGAGGGAATACACATCTTATCTGGCCTGAGAATGCCTCAGGATCCCCCATGATGAGCTGGAGGGGGTTACTAGTGAGAAATCCCCTTTTAGCCTGCTTCCCCCGGGAAATGAGCCCGGATAATTGGGAGAAGATGGATGGATGGATGGATGAACATTCATGGTCCATTCAAATCTTTTGCGCTCCTGATTAAGACAGTATGTCTCAATATCTCCGCCCACAGATGATCTTTATGGCAGTTCACAGTCTTCGGGATTTTTTGTCTATATGGTCTACACAGCTTCAGACTTTGAAAACTCCGACTATTGACTCAAAAAAAAAAGATTGATTCGTCAAAACACAAGCTGGGCAGAATAATTTATGAGGAGATGATAGCGATAAGTTGCCGCCCTATTAAGCAATGACACTCACAGGTAATGTTTAAATCATCTCCAGGTTTATAATTAATCTTTGCCTTTTAACATTTCCTGTCAAGCTCTTCATTTCACATCACTTGAGCCGGATTTTGCCAATGCTGAAGTTAAACCATCATTTTTAATTGATATATCTTGTCCTGAATTAGGACCTTCATGGGCCAGTAAATTACTTTCGTCTCAGACTTAAGCTGTGACTGACAGTACCTTGGCCATATTGACAGAGAGCCGACAAGAGAGTTCAGTCAAGCCAAAGCTCTTAATCCCAACTATGCTTCCTTCAGGACAATTCCCTAAGACCCGCGGTGATTTCCTGCATGCCAATGCGTGCCTGGACCCTTGCCGAGCTATCGACGCTCGACCCCTGCTGTATAGAGCGCCGCTGCTCATAACCCCTGTTCCTCTTCCATTATTGAGAGGTGGCATGAAGGTCACGGGGCAGCGCTCATCGATTGGTAAACACGGGAATATTTGATTGTCACTCTGGTTGCTCTGCCAAGACGCTCCTCTTTGTTGCAACAAAGGTGGCCAATTTGAATGTAAAAAAAAGAGAAGAAAAAGGTTTAAGTCAGCAAAAATGCAGTTTTCAAAAAACCTGCAAGGTCATTCTCTTCCTATTTCATCATGGACTTTAAGGATCTCGGAGCAGCATCTGTAAAAAAAAAGATGTTTATTCTATTTGAAATCTTGTAGCCTGTATTGTATATATGCTGAGAGTTCTTTGTCTCTTGAACATTTAAGCGCTCATACATCATCTTATTAGAAACTGCACTACTTCCCAGACGTTACACACTCTGGCCATAACCGCTAGTGAAGCAATGCAGCTTCAGGCTTTGAAAAAGAGCTTTGAAGAGCAAAGAGCTGGAAGCACATATGGCTAAAGTCGGACACTGGAAGTTACCATGGTGACAGCGACTGGAAATGAAAAATCTGTGCTTAAAGGCGGTCCTTGGTGTTTGTGTGCGAGTCTTTGTGCTTTGGGGAAGTGGGAGAGAGTGTGGGGGGGGCGGGGCTTCAGCGATACAGTGTGCATATTGATTATTGTGTAGATTATAGAGTCGGTGAATGGAGTTCTGTTTTATTGTTGTGTTTGGTTTGAGTACTTTTTGTGCCTCATTCAGCTAAAACTCTGAATTTCTTCCAATTTTTTAAAATAGAGATTGGATAATGGTCCAAGAAAAGGATTTGGATCTCTTTGTTGTTACTGTGCAGTGCATGCAGCCCCCCCCCCTAAGCTCTCCTTTGAAATGGACCGGCAGCAGACGACGCTTTTTGTGTGCAACAGCCCAACTCGATGCCTTCAAGTGAAATGGCAGGCTGCGTTTCTGCTCCTCTCGCTCTTATTCCTCATCCGTCTGTCAGACGGCCAGCACAGCAGGTCCACCAATGGGTATCTGACCCGAGAATCTGGCACTTGCAGAGATGCTCTTGAGATGGACTTAGAATCTCAGCAGGAAAGGTTCTGAAGGTAAACCCTGGTCAGCATTTCAATGGTTCTCTGGAATGTTTCAGGATGGAGTTTTTTCTGTGCAGTAGAAAGAGTTTATATATATGAGGGTGTTCTTGCTGTCTGCCTGCAGAGATTCAAAGGCTCATGCATACGCTTCAACTTAGTCACAGACGCACGAATGCGAGCGCGGCCCATCAAAACCACCGCTTCTTTTTTTGCAGCATTTGACACATTAATATTCATATGACTCAAAAAAAAAAGAAAAAGTTTGACCAAACCTTCGCTTTCTGCACATCACCCGATGAATTATGCTGAGCTTAAAATGGGCCTAGAGGCTGAGAGTCCCACGGGCCACGGCTGGGAGATAAATCAAACGTCAGCAGGAAGATCCAGAGCTGCATCATTTGTTGGCAAGAATAGAAAAATTCATCCTGGAAATCGTAAATCATTAGACGGGCAGGCCCCGGTGGATGGGCCTCACCTACCAAACAAATCGATTCATGAAGTTATTGCAAATTTTAATCCCCCCTCTGTTCCCAACAGGCACCTGGAGAGACCCTCGGGGTGCTGCGATTTACATTCTCGGAGATTGCATGCTTCTTGTTTTTGACAGTGACAGATATTTAAATCATACATCGAGCTTCCATCATTTGCTTATCCGCATTGCAAGAGATGAATCAAAATTATGTTATAAGGCTGTTATAACAAATAGCCGAGTCAGCAGTTATGCTTCAATGAGTTGCGTTCCTTTAAAATAAGTTTGTTTTCTTGTCAGAGCAACAAAAAGATAGTTAGGGATGTTTATTCGGTTTTTAAAGAGAAGTTAAGCATTAGTTTGGGACTATTTTGGATATTACAAAAAACAACAAGGATGAAACCCCCGGGGACAGTTTATCAGAAATATAAGCTCAAAGTGGCTTCTTAAGGAAAAAACCCGACTGAACATCATCGCTCTGTGTTGATCAAAGTAATGACCCTGGTAATGGTTTTAATCCCTAATAAAGCAAAAACTTACGCATTAAACATTCTACGACTCGTGGGACTAAAACGATTGAAATAAGTCCGTTCACTTTCTACTGAAAACTGCAGTACAGAAAAACTGAAGCTGACTTTACAGTTACCCAGATAAACAGACACAGGAGTCTCTGGGGGATCCTTTCCATGTTGTCAGACACTTATTGGAAGATTGGGGGTTTGATCTCTGGACCCCACTCTCTACATGTTGAAGCAACATCGAACAAGATACAGAATCCCAATTTGCTCTCCGAGCGCCGTTCAGGGCTTCTCCTCAGGCTGCATCATAAGCCCAGAATTAATTTGCTGTTTTGCAAATTACAGGATTGCAGGTGACAATAAAGTTTATTTTACCTCTTCTTCTAATAAAAACAAAACAAAACAAGAAAAAACCCATCATAATATCCATTTGAAATATTTATGATAAAAAGTACTATTGGAATAATTTAGAATTTTTCCTACTGCAGATCTGCATCGACTTTATTTCATTTATCATCGATAGTACCAGTAAGCATTAATAATAAAAACAATAACAATAACTTCTTCGTCTTTTGCCTTGTTGATTTCGGTCCACAGCTGACCGTCGGTTCCCATCCATAGGCCGTCACCCCATTCAGTTTTGTGTTCCGCAACTTGATTTGTCATAGGTTTTATGCTGGATGACGCAACCCTCCCCTTTTATCCGGGCTTGGCACTGACACTAAAAGGGCTGGGTTAATAATAATAACAATCATCATCATCATCATCATCATCCCCGACAGCAAGGGTATATCCCTGAAATGCCCCAACTCCGCTGGGTTGTACAAGCAATTCCCTTGCTTGAACAAGTAAAATTTTAAGTTTTTAACTGCCTTTCCCAAAATCAATCCAGTTCTTCCTCGCAAATACAAGATCTATTTGGCTATAAAATTTTAAGATGAACCATGAAATTGCTTTTGGGTTATATTGTTATCGCAGCGGCGGTGACGACGATTCAATAATACCCCTAACTTTTATAATGTAATAATAATAATAATTATTATAATAAAAATTATGATAATAATAATTATCATAATAAAATGATAATGACATTGTAATAGAATAATAATAACTATAATAAAATAATGATAATAATAGTTGAACATCTGACAATTTTGATATTTTCTGAAAACAATGAAAATCTGTATTGTTGAAGCCTTCCTAAAAAAGGTTTCTTATAAATACCGCCCCTGTGTTGCAGCAGCCTCAGAGACAGATGAACAATGTTCCTGATCATAATTGAGAGACACATCACGCTGGATCCAGTAAACTCCAGCAGATATACCAATTTCTTTGTTTTAAGGGAGTGAAGTCAAGGACATATAGGGGGAGCTGCGGCCTGCATTTCAGTTAGCCACTGTCACAACTCCAGCATGCATAATGACATCATCTAAAAAAACACGTCTTCATTTTCTCTGGTCACCGCGGTCACAGGATGAAAGAGACGATTATATTTCTGATGGAATATTTATGTCTGTAAACATAAGTGGAGGATTCAACTCCTTCAGCGGCTAAAACAAAGAGAAAAGAGGGCATAATAATCCATGCATTATTTATCAGAGATTCCACTTACACAATTTGTGTGTGTGCGCCTGTGAGAGAGAGATTCTAACTAATATTGGCGCTGGGAATAACCATCAAGCTTAAGCAAAACCTTGCGATCGTTTCATAACGGGGTAAATTCAAGATGTTTATCTCCTGACATCCAAAGAAATGGCTGAGGATAATTCGACGGACTTTATCTCTGCATCACATTGAGATCTCAGAATTCAATCACTTTTGTCTGCGCGCCGAGGGGCCGGTTGATGTGCCGCTTCCTTGAAGCAAGAATAAGCTTGACTGGAAATACGTGAAGGGGGTTGATGGAAGAACGGGTGTGTTTTTGTGTGCGTCTAAATGAATGTTCACACAGGGTCATAACCTTTTGTTTGAATTTAAATAGCACGCTTGCAGAGTAAACTGACTGGACTCCTCTGTCATGTCCTCGCCGAGAAAATAAAAATCGTAAAATTTGTTTTTTTCTTCCATAGGTTGATTTCAAGCGAAAACCTTTTATCCAAATTTTTGGTGATTTTTTTTTTTTTTCCATAAAGGAATGATTTTGACCAGCTTTCCTTTACGTCTGTTTGTTTTTGCAAGTATTCAACCAATCGAATGTATTCAAAAGTGCAGGTGACCAAATCCTGCATCTCCATTGTGTAAAATTATTAGGTTAACTTTATTCAAGACATAAACATAGTCCATAAAATGTATGTTTTGGTCCCTAAAGACATGGCAGCAGAAAAGAAAAACAAGAAAATTCCAGTATTAAGTTTTAGCCAGCGTTGCTGTATTGTCATTACCAATAGTGTTTTTTCTATTTCCTGAAAAGTAACCATTTCGGAGATACGAGGTGTCGCGCCTTATGAAGAATTTTAAGGCTTAGATGTTTAAATTCATTTAAAATAGTCAATTTAGATTAGACTAGCTCAACCTATTGGTGAAGCTTATTTTTAGGAAACTATTTGACTTACTAGACTATTCTTGGGATTGTATCACATGACATGATTCTATTTAATATGAACTGATATGCTTTAATATGTCTTTATTAATGCCTCTTCCTCAGTCTGCCTCTTTGACCTGCGGTGACCCTCAGGGCTCAACCCTCGGCCCCTTACTCTTTAGCATTCATTCTGCCACTACATCAGTCACATTTTACAGGAGGAAAACAGTCACTGAAAAGGAGCTAAAACAAACTGTTAAAGCCGTTTCATCGCATTTATTTGGATCTGTTTTCTTCCTTATGCTGGATTTGAAGTGCAGGACTCCGCCAGCATGTGCCAGATTTAAACTTTAATGAAATGCGCTGTGCTCGGCCAGATAGATGTCTACAGCATGTGCAGAAACACGGATTGACCTTTCGGGTGGAGAGAAAAATTGCATCACCTAATACCTGTTGTGGCAGTGAAATAGATTAATTTCAAAGAGGCTACCTGGGCTGGTTTCGATCCGCGTGGAACTGAATTACTCAGCGGCCAAACAACAAGGTGGACAAGGAGTCACATTCAAAATTCTTTCTCCTGGAGCCTCATGTCCTCCAGATCTTAGATACATAGCTGCGTTGTTAAATAATCTATCTACTTTCATCTGCTTTGACTATGCCACAGAACTATTTGCCTTTGTTTTAGTTATCCGCAAAATTCCTGCAGAGTGGCTTGGAAACAAGCTGTTAGGGTGACTTAAAGGTGAAATAAACATCTGCTGATGAGCTCAGAGGTTCCTCATCCTTTCAACCGCTCAAAGTTACTCAGAGGTGTATTCAAATTAAGATTTGCAGCGCTGCCATCGCCGCCACAAACGCTGCAGATAATCAATTGGAATGTATTCTTCCTTAAACTCCGTCTACAGAATGAACTAGTGCTACTCAGCCGTCATGATGTCAGGAGGGAGGGTGAGTTCTCTGCTCTCATGAAAAATTCTTTGGTTTAAGCTTCCCTGAGAGCACAATCCGACCTGAGGAAAATAAATTCCTCCTCAGGAGCAAAGCTCAACATCGGGGGACTGCCTCCCCCCTAGGTGATAACCTTTGCCTGGCCCAACCTCGAATATACGTGGTGTCTGACAAAACCCCAGCCCAGAAAAGTCTTGACAAATTAGTGTTAGTCTTTCTGCTCTTCCTCTTTTCCTCGGGCTAAAACCGTCTCGCAACTTTGAATGACAAATTCAAACTGGGTCTGTGCTGCTGTCCCCGACAGCAAGGGTCTGTGCCCGAAAAGCCTCCAATCCCCTGCATTGTAAAAGCAATCCCCCTGATTGATCCCCTCGAATTAAATGTGCAGGTGAGTCCGAAAAAAAACTGTTTTTTTCATGAAAAAGATCCAATTACTGAAGAAAACATACACGATTATGGTTACTTTGTTTTTAAAAATGTTTTAACTCTGCCTTGTAAGGTGGCTTTGAGTTAGATTTCTTTGAGTCGATTCATATCCACCAAACTTGGACGTAATGGTTTGGAATTTATGTTGAGAAAACAGGGGTCTTTTTGTTAAAAAAAAAAAAAAAAGAGAAAAAAAATTCCCCCCCTATAGAGTAAAATTTAAACAAAATAAATATGAGATCTCCTCAAATCGATTCAAATGCAATTCATTTGGACTAAATTGAACCGACGGTTGAGAAATGACTGCAGATAAAGCTCCTACTATTGTCCGAAATATACAACTAAAATTTCCCCAACTCAGTCCAGTTCTTCCTCCCACAAACCACTCTGTGGGTATAAAATGATTAAAATGATCCATGAAATGGTTTTTGAGTTATCGCATTAACACGAAGGAAATGCGGATGACTTGGTGGTCCATAATATCTTCAGATTTTTATGGATTTAATTATATTTTGAATGATAATTATTTTTCTGATCGTTTCCGGCAAGTAAATATGCCGCAAAATCTCAAAAAGTATATTTGTCTAATTTGTAGAAGAACTGTTTCATTGCACTTGATTTAAGAGACAATCACTGAACAAGTAACGTTTCAGCGAGATACAAGGACTCGTTTTTAAGTGAATGGATCTCTAATAATAATAATAAGTTTCCAGTTTTTGAGCATTACAGTCTCATTTTGAGGCAAAACTGCTTCCTAATATTAATAAAATATAGTTCTGAATGATATTAATCAGCTAATTTCAAGATTTGGTTTATCTAAATATTGTATCTCATTTCAAGAAATCTTACCACGTGTATTTTCACAGATATTTTCACACTTATCACAAGCAAGAAGCACATTATTCATTATTTTTTACCTATTTTTGTTACAGTGAAGTTGTATCGCAGTTGAAATGAGTGAATCAAAGGACAGAAATGTCAAGTAAATGGGAGTTAAGATACCTCAGGTAGGTTGTGGATGTTTACGGAGGACTAAAAACTGGCTGCTGCCGTGTCTGTGTACTTTATCTGCTCCACTCTGCAGAATACATTTGACTGAATACACCGTTACCACAAGGTCATGCGCGCTCAAAAACAAACCTTTTCTCCTCCAAACGAGGTGATGATAAAAAGCATCACGAGCTGCAGAAAAACTGATTACAGGGAGATTCCTCCACGCCGCATGCTTCAGTAAAGGGGGAAATGTAAAAAAATAAAAAATAAATCAATGCTAGAAGAGGTTTAGACCGTTGTTTACGTTCGTCTCATCCATCATATCGATCTATAAACAAGCCCGCTATCCATTTCATTCCAGAATATTGTTTTCTTCATCACCTAAGTGGAATAGCTCTTCCTAAACACGCAGAAGGAGCATGTGTTTATCAAAGTTCTCTTTGGGGGCTTTGAGCGAAGCCAAACAAAAGGACTCAACTGGACGAATCCTCGTGGAATCCTGGCAGGAACTCAGATTTCGGGGGGGAAAAAAGGAGCCGGGTCCATCACATTTCTGCATCGCAGTCGCACTTCATTAGCATCTCCATGTTTCTCTCAGCGCAATGATGCGGTGAAACGCGGTTTTCATTTCAAACGCGACACTGGAGAGGATGGAGAAAAGCGTGTGATGTACAAATTCACATAAAAGCTGCTAATGTCTGTAAATTCTAAGAAGGATTAAGCTTGTCAGGAAGGATAAAAAAAAAAAAAAGGCCCCAAACGCCTTCAGTGTCGTTGACAATTATACAAGCAGTACCACTCGTTCATGAGAGATGATCAGTCCTAACCTTAGTTTGACCATCCACAATGAAACCGTGCTTAATAGAGCCTCAAAAAGGTCATTCACATACGTCACGCGCATGAGCGTTCCATCATCCATACACTCAAGTCGCTTGGCTCTTTATTCATTTCTACTTAGTTCCAAATGGTTAATCCCATAAAAATGGAATATGGCGGATGTTTTGTCGCCCGTAATGTTTGCAGAAACAGTGTAGTGTGACAGAACTTGATGTTTCCCTGCGATTTTTATCCCTTATTGGCGATGCCACCCACCAGGCGGGAAGTGCTGCAGCTTCCTCTATATGTGACTGCGTCACATCGATTGTTGTCTGCTGTTTGCATACATGTACGTGCTCAAGTGCAGATGTTTCATCTCTGTTCATGTGACACTACCTGGGAAAAAAAAAAAGAAAAAGAAGTGCGCTCCTTCAGCGCTGCACTTTAAATCCTTCACTCCCACTCCTGACCATTGTGTTTATGTTGCATATACCCACTCGCCATCTTCCTCTTCTGTTTCATAAGCCGCGTCGGGCGGGTCTTTTGATGTTTTTTTTTTTCGAAACAAACTCTGTCGCTTTTAGAGTAATAACAAGAGGGCCATTATGGATCATTTGTCGGCGCGTGTTCCTGTGTGCGAGAGCGAAGCTTCTCTGTGGAGGTTGTTTGAATATGGATGCAGGGATCCTATATCAACCCTCAGATACTCGTACATATATCTGAGGGTTCAAAGGTGACTTTGAAGACGTGACCATCCTGAGACAACAGCGTTTCATCAGAGAGTGTACTTCCTAGTTGCTGTCACCTTTTAACCCCTGACTGTTACGAGCGGTTCTGCAACCACTAACCCGGTATGGATATCATGTAATGCATGGGGCCTCCAGAGCCGACGGGTCATATAGACGGACTGTCAAGAAAATACTGTAAGAACTGTCATGTATTTATTCCTTCAAATCCTGCCAATTAAAAGAAACTAGTGTTGTAATAATCCGTGGTTTAATGAGAAATACAGATTCATCGTTTATCAGTAACAAACAGCTGACTGGCATCTCATACGGCTCCAATTCCAATTAAGTTGGGACATTGTGTAAAATGTCTATGAAGACAAAATGCAATGATTTTATAGTTTAGGCCTAATTATAAAAGAATGCAGCATAAAGATGAGACAGTTAATGTTCAAACGGGTAAACTATATTGTTTTATCTATACATATATATATATACAAAAAAGTCTGCCGATGCAGGTTATTTATATTAATTCATGCCGTAGGTCAAAAGTAAATTTTATAGCCACATAGACCTTAGTTCGAGGAAGAACTGAATTGATGTTGGTAAAGATCGGTTGCATATTCCCAGCAACTAGTGGAACCCAGAAGTTTTGGGACATCACTTCTCAACTTTTGGTCCAATTTTGTCCATATTTGGTGCATATGAGTCGATTTAATGAGAGCTATCTTTTATAAATCATATTTTTATTCAAATTGTTCATATTTTAGGAGGAACGGAAAACTGTTTTTATAACATCCTGACGGTCTTCACCGTCCAATTTAGTCCAAAGTTACCTCATATGAACTTATCATTATATCTTATTATTATATAGTTTATGTCATATTATTTATCACTAAGCTCAGAATAACTAGATAACCGTATTTATCTTTTTTATTGAGTCACTGTGGCATCTGATCATAGAATATACTCCTGACTCCATAAAAAGAGAATAGCGTAGGCGTAGTTCTGAATTTGATGCCTGCAACTAATTTCAATAAAAAAGGGAACGGTTTATTTTTCACGTTGTGTCACATTTTCTTCCATCAACACTCAGTGCATATTTGGAAAGAGATGATGCTAACTGTTGAAGTTTGTTGAAAGTCTGTCCTAGTGCTGCTCCATATTTGGCCTCAGTTGCTCACCAATCTGAAGTCTATGCTGTTGTATTTGGCACTTTGTAACGCGGCACACATTTTCAATGGGAGGGGTCCGGATTAAAGGAGGGCCAGTCTTATGCCTGGGCTACTTAACTTCCAAACCACAATGTTGTAGAGTGTGCTGCCGACTGTTACATTCTCTTACTGGAATAAGCCAGACGTCCCTGAGAAAGACGTGATCTGGGTGGTTTATACCTATTAGCATGGATATGTGCAGATGCAGAAGTTTGCACAGGGTTTTGAATTTTGCACAGGTAAAAATCCCGATAGTCATTTTCTTCCTCTTAGGCTGATGCATGTCATCATCAATGTCCAGGATTTTCCAAAAACTATTTGAGGTTTTTCCCATCACAATCCATCTCAGATGAGAAGTTGGCAGCATTTGTGGATGTTGTTGACGTAGGACCCATTTAACGGAAAATGTGTTTCCATGTAGTCCCCGAGCCGGTGTAATAAATCTGCCATAGTGATCAAAAATCCATGGCTTTAATTGTTTTTTTTGTTCTTACCCTTTACATGCAGAGATTTCTCCAGATTCTCATTCTTCTATGATGATATTTGGTCTCTAGAATGTGAAATCCCCTGTTGAGAGAGGGTCTTCTACCTCTCTCAACATGCAATTAGACCACCTCTCGTGTGAACAATTGGACCATTTGTTCTCACCATCTTTGCTTGTGAATGTCGGAGCTCTTTGTGGTTGTGCTTTTGATGCTCAATCATAACGCCATCAACTTTTACCGGTGACCGTATTTACACGCGGAATGTTAAAACCAGGGGTTTTTGGAAAAAAATGGAATCAAGAAGGATTAGGATGCGCCGCGACCTTTGGAGTTTGGGGTTGTACGTGTTTTGAAGGCTGGATGGTAAACAGGTTCCTCGTGGAATCACACACGGACAGGGATTATAGGTGCTCATGGGAAATTGTCGATAATGGCCAGGTTGGTTGTTGTGTCTTCCTCTGCGGGACACTTTTACTATATCACTGCTGAGGAAAAAGAAAGGATTCACGTAAAGACCGCTCGATCCTTCAATAAAAGAGGACTCCATCAGTTTAACATGGCTTCACAGTGGCCGTTTCAAATCGCTATATCTAAAAAAAAAAAGACAGACAGCACGACCAAAGATGTCGTCTTATTTTTCTAGTATATCCTGATTTGAAATTTCCATTTTGGGTCTGACTTAAGGAGAGACGTGATAATGGAACCAATTTTGCCTTTTTACCTCAAGGTGGGAAACAACCACCGATGAATGGAATATTATTTATTATAATAATTCTCTCTGGTCCAACACTTCTTTGATAAACCATGGCCCGCAATACCTAACTGGATGAGCTAATAAATATCGGTATATTCTAATATTGAATATTTTCTTCATCTGTCTGCGAGGAAACTTGTGGTTTGTACCAAGATTGTGAAGTGTGGTCATGTGACCCCCACCAGCCCCACTTGAAAGACCAGCCTATACTCTTAATTTGGAACTAACACCTATTTCCCATCGAAGAGGGCGTTCCAAAGACAAAACAAACCAAAAAAAGTTATAGAAAAAACAGGCCGTAACAATAACCAGAAAGGTAGTGTTTTGTGTTCATGCCATCCAATCCAGCCCAGATCCTAAAGAGGCAGAGAACTAAACACAGAGCGGTGATGTTGACCTCAAATACTGACTCAGCAGCTACTGCTGGCACCATTCATCGCTGAAGATGGGGTTGTAGTAGATGCTGGTGTGTTGGGCCAGGATCATGCAGCAGGACCCCCACCAGTGCACTGGGCCGCCCTCCAGCGTCGAAAAGGGGCCAGATAGTCCGCTCTCTCAATCTCAACCAAGTGCACCCCACCCTCACGATTCATAGCTCAGAGTATCTTGAAGTAACTCTAAACAGTTACTGGAAGATACATTATTCTAAAGCAGATCCACAACGGGGAGCCTTTAACAAGCTTCCCTGATGAACAGTGGGCCTCCACAGAGCCTATAAATGATTATTCCTCTTTTTGTGTATGCGCAGCACTCAACAGTTACCTTTTAATACGATTTGCTTTGTGCTCAAAAAGCTAAATGCAAAGGCTCAAGGCTATTCCTTCACCTCTGATAACGCATTCTGGATGTTTTCATGGGAGGCTCAGAGGTTGCTGTGTTGTGTGCTGCGCCTGTAGACAGGCTGAATGGGAAAAGATGGATGCCGCAGCATGGGAAAGATAATGAATGAAGTCGACCGTGGGTGGCGAAGACTATCACTAAAGCGCAATGGGTCCCAACAGAGGGACTGGAATATTGACCCGGCCGTCACTTCTTTCTCTTTCCTCTCCCCCTCGGTCTTACAACAAAACTCTAAAGGGGGGATACATGGCCTGACACACACACACACACACACACACACACACACACACACACACACACACACTAACAGGAGCAGTGTACACGTAAATCTGACATACCCAACATGCATTTTGTCTTTGCACTAACAAACCTTAAGTCCCTAAAGAATCTTTTGCATCAATTTTTTTTTTGTTAAATTTTAGCACAAGAACCAGCCCGTGTGTAGATGTGCGTGGATTTTTTGCAGTTCAACCACCCTGGATGTGTTTGCTCTTTTTAACTGAAAGCAAATGGGAGAGTTTGCACTCCTTGACAGGAACTTTTTAATCAAACTCTTATACAGTAAGAGCTGCGGAAAAACTCCACATACACATACAGAGAGAGAGAAAGACAGAGTGAGACAGCGGGAGAGAGAGAAAAAAAATTCCCCTAAATGCAGCGGAAACTCTGGCTTGAAATTTAATGTATGTCTTTGAAATTGTTTCTATGGAAAATCACAAAGCTAGTTGTTGTCCTCAAAGTAAATTCGGCTCTGGATCATTACATTTCTTCTTCTGAAGCGCTGACAAACCTCCCTCATACTACGCAGTTGTTTTTTCCTTGATATAAATCTTGAGTTATGAAAGGGAACAGCGGTGCACACCAATTCTCTTTTATTAGTCTCCGATGTGGACAAATCCGTCTTGACTTGACAGCAGCTGCACACTTCCTTCCATAGAATGCTGCCTAGTTTCCTCTTAATACCCCCAAACAACAGGGGGCATACGGGGTTAGACATATTACTACCTCTGTGTACGTCAGGTTATTTCCTCAAAAGCTGCTTGACAGAATTTAATGAGATTTCATCCATATTGAGTTGGGCCCCTAAATGTGAATATTTCATAAGAGTTTTCTTCAATTTGCTTACTTTTACATTATATGGGCCTTGTTTATGTAAATAATTTCATTTTAACTTACTTTTAGATGACATGGTCTATCTACATGTCCTGAAAAGTGTTGCGCAGAATTGAATGAAATTACACATGTTTGCTTCAATTTGACTTTTTTGTCTGTTTTGATCGTAAAATTTCCTATTTATATCTCCCAAAAGTTGGGGCTATTATGGAATCGTCATTGCAGCGATTGTTCATGCTGACGCGATAGCTCAAAAACTAACCCCATAGACCCTTACTGCGAGGAGGAACTGGTTTGATTTTTAGAATGCTCGATTATATATTTTCGACACTAGGGGGAGTTTTTTCGTCCAAAAAAATGTGGGCCGTAATTTCTCAACTGTTGGGTTGGTTTAGTCCAAATTTGGTGCATGTGAATCGATTCAAGAAGATCTATCTTGTATAATATATCACATTTTACTTTAGTATTCCATATTTTAGTCACTGTTGGGAGCTTTTTTTTTCTTTTTTTTTTACGAAGATAATTTCACATTTCAGTTGGGGAGCGCAATCTTGTACAACGCAGTAGATTGGGACATTCTCAAAGATATAACCATTCCCCTTTTTTTTTTTTTCCTGTAACTACATTCTTTTGCTTCACTCTTTCATTGACATATTTGTCCATCGTGTGTCAGTGGTCAGCAGACTGGAGAGGGACTCAACCCACTTACATCAGAGGCAGCAGCAGGATCAGCCGGCGATTATAGTCATTACAGTTTGTGCTTACATAGGGCTCTCGTGCTTTGTGCCACATCTCCCCTCGTCAGCTGGCAGTCTGAGCTCTAATCTTCCAGTTATAACAAACAGCAGACGAGGGAACAGGAGGAATAAAGCTATAACGGGGGGGTGGGGGGTCCGGATAAAAGGGGTGGTTGGTCGCCAAATTGCATTTTAAAAAAAAAAGAGAGAGTCTGTCCCCTTTTAGAATCGTCGCTTTGATAGATGGTCCTTCATAATTTGCTGGCGTTTTGTGTGGAGCGAAGAGACTTGAAGTATTATTGTTGTATTTTCAACCTTTTGTTTACCGTTTGCTGGTGGAAGCCAAGCTTCCAGCAAGGTGCCAATTAGAGGGTTCAGCCTTCAGTAGCTTCCAACCACCTGCTGTCTTCCTCCTCCTTCAGCGAGCTTAGAAGCCACATGGCCATTTACATACACGTCCTTATATTTGAATACATCACTCAGAGAGGCTCCGCCCCTCGTGTCAGTTCAAAAGGACTCCATCAGTGCCAAGCGCCTGATGAAATACTAATCACCCTTCTAATTGGTAATTGTGAAGTCGAGGTGGCGTGCGGCGCGGGCAGCTTCTCCCGCCATCGATCGCCCTCCCAAGGCGCCATTGATTTGCACTTGATAAATTTAATTGTGATTATTTCTCCACCTTATTTTTATTCTTCTTTGAGATGCCCCCAGGATTTTAATAGAAAACGAATCAGGAGGTTGTTTTTTTTGTTTTTTAATGACTGGGTGAGCTGAGGTAAAAAAAAAGAAGAAAGAAAGTCTATTAAAAATAAATAAATAAAAAAAACACAGCAGTTATAAAATAGATTTTGGATCTGGTTCAAGATAAATGTTAAGGCGGGGATTAAGTTTTCAATCCACGTTAAACACACATTATATTTAAACCCTCAAAAGGGAAATTATATAAACTGCGATAAAAATACCATATTTGGTCTTCTAATGCGTTAGTATTGGATTAAAAAAAAAATCCTAAATGGATTTTCACCAACAACAAAACAAAACCTTATATGATAAAAAATGAATTTATATGGATTTACTGCAACCGCTTGCTCGAAACATCCCCTCTATCCATCTAACCTTCCCCTAATGCCGTGTGACACATCCATCGAAACCTGTGTTCTCACTAGCTTATTACCATCCCCTCGTCCACCCCCCCTCCACCCCCAACCCACCGCATCCTAAACAGAATAAGCCAGAAATGGAACAGGAAGGGCATAAAAGACGAGAAGCCTGCCTCTGTAATTGTTTCTCACTTTCATAGGCCTGACCCCTTATTTATTTGACTGGCATTTACCGCCTGGGAATTAACTCTTCATCGGCGCGGACAACGTGCAGACAGCCGACTGCAGTTAGTGATTGAATGAGCGGCAGGGGGTGATGGCGAGGAGGGGGGGGGGATAGGCACGGGCTCTTGAACCCATAAAGCTTTCATGGGAGCGACGCGGCAGACCATATCTCATTGCAGGGTTCACTTGAAATGAGATGAGCCCCGTTTTGCTGCCGGTCCCTCGCTGGTCCGATTGATTAGCCGGGAGCCAATCAATGTTAATTAAGGTGTAGAGATTCCTTTAATTGTGTCGTATGAATCATCGTGTCAGACATCGCCGTGACCTTCACAGGAATTACACTCTGAACGGCCTAGCTGGGAGATAAATACTTTTTTATGTATCGCAAGATAATGGTTGTCTTTTAAATGAGTGTAGATTTGATGGACGGCCAGCCTGCGGCAACTCGCAGCCGCACGGCGGATCGTGCGCTCAAACCGGGCCCGGACCGGACCATTCGTATCATGCATTTCCATTTGGCGAGGAAGATGCAGAGCACGGACGGATCGATACTTGTCAAAACATTTAAGAGTTAATGTCGTGAGATAAGTGCAGCCATTATGTCTGCTGAGAGGCTCTCTGTGCGTCTGAAGAGGGGCTCTGATTGATGACTGCCAAAAACAAGATGGCACATGAAAACACCAGCAGCAGCCCTAATTGGGTTTTTTAATGAAGACCTACATATCATAGTGGAGCTGAGTTTGTCTACCTCCTTCATCTTCACCACCACTTCCATCCAACATTCTGTAACCTCACTGTAACTTATACATGGTTTGGAACAACCAAACCATGAGATGAATTTTCCTGCGAAGAAACGTCCTGGACTCAGATGTGACTTGTGAATTTTCATAATTTCTCTACATCAAATATGTCTCACATCTCTGCTCCCGCTATAACAGGCTCCCCTGTTTCCTACTATCATCTAATCGTCTTTTGTAACAACGTTGCAGTCGAGCTTTCAAACCACCTTATACTAAACACAATATTCAGTCTTAAAAGAAGAGATAAAACAAGAAAAATGTAATTATCTATATTTTGATTAACCATATATATGCAGAACGGCCAACTTTGTTTCATGCTGTTTATTTTTTTTATCTTTTCTTAACCTATCCTACGGAATTCTATTTTCTTCATATAAAATGACAAAAAATATGAAGTTCAGCACCCCTTTATTCAAAAATGCTCCAATCTGACACATGCCTTTACTTTATTTTGTTCCCTGCAACCTTAGAATTAAATGTAACAACTAGGACTAAACTGTCGTCCCCCAATCCCCTGTGTTGTACAGTCAATCCCGCTGAATAAACTCCTCAAATTAAATGCAAAGTGCACTCTGATAAATATCCTCTGTCCAGGATAACCAGGTTTTCATCACTGCTACACTGAATCTTACATTTCCCATAATGCAACTTCAAAGTGGGTTTCATTTCCAGCCTTCTTTTGAAAAAGGAAAAACCTCTCGAACCCAAAATCCCATCCCATTTATCGCAATTGAGGCTCTTTTAGATAAATTTGTAGATTACAATCGATTGTGATAGAACTGTATGATAATATTATCAGGATGACTTCTGGGGTAACAGGAGTTAACATTGAATTAATGTTCTAACGAGTTAGCGCTACTTAAAAGCCATTATAATGTCCTGCTCAGCAGTTTGGTTGAGCACGTTCTGAGTCACTACTCCTGACTGAACTCCTGACACTCACCTGTCTGAACCTGTATATAATATGAACCCGTGGCATCCTGTATATGCTAAAGAGGGAGGGGCCAAGAATAGTGCCTTGGGGGACACCACAGGTCAAAGGGGCCATCACGGGGGTGAGAAAGTCCTAAGCAGGATTTTTTAGCATATTAAAGCATGTGAGAACTCTCCTAAGATAATTATATAACTTGTTACAACCCAAAAAAGTCCAATAGTTTTCTAAAAAAAAATGTTCTGAAAACATGTTTTACCAAAAGGTTCAGCTTAACCATTTTAAAAAATGGATATGTAACATTTTTAAGTGGGAGTTCTTCAACCTTTAAAAACATACCTGACCAAAGAATTTGTCATTTTACTGACGATTTAGAGTGTCTAAGATAATAAATTAATAAATTCTCCGAAAGTTAAACTCATTTTCCATAGCTTTTTTTTTTAATTTTTATTTCTTCCCCATTTAAAGTACTTAATGTGTAAAATACAGTAAAATGCCGCTTTAGATTTATTGAAAAAAAAAAACACAACCTTTTTCCTCTATCATCAACTATTAATGGAAGGAACTGGATGAATCATTTCCATAAACAGTTGAGATTCATAATTGTCATAATCTCATCTGCAGAATTAAATACCCTCACCTTCATTAACTGAACACTCCACTTCTGACTAATGTGCTTCTCTACTCCAGCCGTTCAGAAGCACTCGCTGGTCTGATGCTGCTATTTCTGGTTTTATAACGGACGTTGTGTCTCTTTGCAGATGTAATAACCGGACCCAGTGTGCTGTTGTGGCCGGACCAGACGTATTTCCGGACCCTTGCCCCGGAACCTACAAGTACCTGGAAGTCCAGTATGAGTGTGTTCCCTACAGTATGTACACTCCTTCCTACTTTGGTCCCTAACTACCCTGATTTCCTTCTTACAGCAGTGAAGCATGCATGCCCACTTCTATGCAACCTAGTATTGTTCCAGATCTCTTCTGTCATGCAGTTGGATCAACAGATTTCCACATCTTGTTGTCATGTGACCGATGGATCAGAAATGTTCTACCTTGGAGAAATGTTCAACCTTTGATGTTTATAAGACTTTAATGTCCTTTTTACAACATGCAGTATTTTCCTATTGATGTCTCATTCACTATCTTCATCCTAGATGGTATCAATTATGTCAACAGTTTCTTATAAGTTATACACTGATCAGCCATAACATTAAAACCACCTAATAATGTCGTACTTTCTGCCTCCAAAATGGCTCTATGAAGCAACACAGGGCAAGGCAGTTGTAATTGCTTTGCTCATTTAGACAGCAAGGCAATTCAAAGTGTGTTTCCAGGCCAGAAGAGATATAGAGTACCTCCAACGAGTTTTGGGTCCTCCCTGGGGTCTCCTCCCAGCTGGACGTGCCTGGAAAACTTCCAAAGGGAGGCGTCCTGATCAGATGTTGAACCACCTCAAGTGGCTCTTTTCAACGTAAAGGATCTCCCTCCAGACATCCAAGCTCTGCTCCTCATATCTAGTCCAGCCACCCTACGAAGGAAGCTTATTTCAGCCGCTTGTATCCTTGACCTTATTCTCGGGGTCACTACCCAGAGCCCCTGACCGTAGTTGAGGGTTGGAACGCTGATGGGCTGGTAGATTTAGAGCTTTGTCTTGTGACTCAGCTCGCTTCACCACAACGGACCGATACGACAGCATCATTACTGCTGATGCTGCACCGATCCGCCGGCCCATCTCACGCTCCATTTCTCCACCACTCGAGAACAAGACACCAAGATACTTAGACTCCTTCGCTTGAGGCGGCAACTCACCCCCAAACCGAAGGAGACAGTGCAGAGAACCATGGCCTCAGATTTGGAGGCGCTGACTCTCATTCCAGCTGCTTCTCACTCAGCTACAAACCGCTCCAGCGCTAATGGAGATCGTGGACTGATGAATCCAACAGAACCAGCGATATGGAACTGCTGACCTGAGGGCTCACCACATTCAGTGATCGGTGTCAGGTGCAAAGCAGTACAGGCAGCTTTACAAAATAAGTGGATGATAAAAAGCATTGAGAGATTAAAATGATTTAAATAGTAATTAAAAGATGTGAGAATTACAAGAATAAAAGTCAGATTGCATCACAATAACTGAGTTGTTAAGTATTTAGTTAAAGGCAGCGGCAAACAGGAAGGTCTTCAACCTTGATTTAAAAAGAACTTTGTTTGATCCCGATATTTTGGCTATAAAAGCTGAATGCTGATTCTCTATGTTCAGTGTCGACCCAGTAGATAGAAATTAGACCTGCCCCACATATGACCACCTGAGAGGTCTGGATAGTCCATATCGGAGCAGCAGATCAGAAATTCACTCTGGGTTCTAACCCAATTGGCTGCCCATCCCATTTCCTTATGTTTTGCATATTTTTCCTGGTTTCATCACATCATAAATTCAATGTGATTACAGCTTCCCCTGTCAGAGGTTATAATGTTATGGCTGATCATTGTATCTCCTGTGGGATATCGTGTAATTATTTATGACTAACTGAGCACATCACAGAAACTCACCGCGGATCCTGTTTTAAAGTCGTGCAGGAGTCGAATCCCGTCTGCGGTAGATTTGTCATTGAGAATGATGCCGCTGTCGAAAACGAGCTAAAGAGGAGAAAGCGGCGCTCTCAATATCATCTCAGACAGACGCGGGGCTCGCTGCTTTCCATTTATTTATTTTTTTAGGGGCTGCTTGTCATTACGCCTCCATCATCTGCCCCCACCAGTTCACTGCTCTTTAATATCTTTGATGAATCATGTCTGATCATGTTTCCGTGCTGTGTAACGGCGAGAAAAGGCAGTTTGACTTTAATCAAAAAGAAACATACTTGCTGTTTCAGCTCAGTGGAAGCGAGTTAATGTTGAGACAAGCGCCACATCTTTGAAGCGAGTAAATAATAAGAAAAAAAAGTGGGATTTAATTTGTGCAGCATGTGAAAAACACTGTCAGGCTGTGTGGAAACATTCGTGCCGGGAAAGGAAGGATCAGCATGAGGTGACAGGATGAGGAAATCCAGGAAGTGGCGTGAACGTTGCAATCTGACCTTTGGTACTGTGTCATAATGACCCAGGAAGTGGAATCTCAAAGTCATCATAATTACGGCTGCCAAAGTCCTCTTCTGATGCTCGGAGATGATGTCAAAGATGACATAAGTGATATTAAGCGGATGGGTTCAAGCGGATTTCACAGCTGGAATGAAAATGAAGTTCTTTCTAACGTTCCGTGTCCTCACGCGTCTCTCTCAGGCGAAAACTTTGATGTTTTGACCTGTGATCCAGATATGCAAGTTTTAGACCCACGTCTCTCAGCTATGCTCATTCTATGGCCCAGTTTGTCTTTCCCTGGTCCTTAAAGAACCAGCGTCTGAAATAAAGCTGCAGGACTGTTAGACATTTATAGTCTATTTGATCATTTTAGACAGACAGACGGAAAGAGAGACTTTGAGTGACTTTGGTTTGCACTTATGATCCAAAACTGTCCAGTAAAGCTATTTTTACTGACATACTACTCAGTGTACTCCGATTGTTTACCTTGTATTGTAATTTTGTCTGCATTTTGTCCAAGATCTCTTACCTACAGAAGCCAATATCAGTCCGTATTTCCATCGACTCGGCCTAACATGTAATTGTTTCAACATTTGGTGCTCTAAATTATACTTGTCACTGCCAAAATTAATATTTGTCCATTGTATAGACAGTTTCCAGGCAAAGTGAGGGGATTCTTTGCATTTTTGTTTTTCAATGTCTATTTAACCCATAATATACATCTGAACCTCATCAGAGGCTCACCAGCAAGAATTTCATTAAAAAACATGAGAAAAGTACATGCAGAAAAGTTAAATTAGTTGCAATAATTCATTCTATTGTTAAAAAAATGCACGCAGGCGGGTCACAACCATTTTATCCACTAGAACCACTTCGACAAAACGGGCTGCCACCATAATCTCCTAGTATGAAATCCATTGAATTTCTGTGGGCAGTTAAAAGGGCGGACAGTCCTTTATTTTACAACACTGGATGATCTTCTTGGTCAAACAGTCAAACAGGGTCATGTGCCACTTGAGGGTGAAACAGTTGTGATATTTATTTTTCCAGATCCCCTCCATCATGTTCCTAACACTTAAACTTTAACTTTTCTTTGCTGATGCCACGTATTTTACCTTATATCCTGGTTGACCCATTATGACTAATTATAACATAGTGGGGCTTTCAAACGTCGGCCCATAAATACCGTAAGACGGCGTTGAATTTTAAGGAGCGACTGAGGGAAAAGATTCAATAGTTATCTAATTATGTAATAAAATGGAATTGTCATCGCTAACCAAAACCCTGGACCACCGCGGATCCTTCCTGTCAACGCAAAAAAACTCAAAAACTGTTTCATGGATCATTTCTAAATTTTACACACATAGATCTTAGAGCGAGGAAGGACTGGAATGATTTTGGGAAACGTCAATTGTATAATTCAGACACTAGGGGGAGCTTTATCTCAAAAAGTTTTTGGGTTTTCTCAACTGTTGGTCTCATTTAGTCCAAATTTGGTGCATATGAATCGACTTGAAGAGATCTATCTTGTATCTATCATACTTTATGTTATTATTTCAAAAAGTACTCACTAGGGGGCGCTTTCCATTAAAAAACACTGTTTGGGGATCGTAACGTCACATTTCATTTGAGGAGTTTAATCACGGGCATGCTTGTAGTTAAATATCTAGTTAAATAGATACATGAGCATTGTTACTGACTTCCAAAAAACGCTTTTTATTCCCTCTGTAATTAATGGTTATATGCCACATTGAATGACATACTACAAAAAAAAACAGACTACAACATTTATTGGCATTTGAAGGAAAAAAAGAGGCATATATTACTAATATACTAATATAATACTAATATTATTATAGGATTGGCTTTCCTTGCTTCCCATTTTTAACACCAGAGGATGGAAGAGGAGTTCATTTTTTAATTTTCTTGATCTGTAACTTCCGTGGAATCCGTAACGGCTGCACAGCGGCAAATGTCTGTTTGAATATCCGTTCAAATGTCTGTTCCAGTCCCATCCGATTCTGATTCCATTACTTTCACTTCCGGCTGCCAATGTAATTTCTCTGAATTCATATTACAGATATAGTCATACTTTATGAGGCCATTTATAAAAGCTCCCATCCAAATGCAGGGCCTTGGTTTTTTTTTTTTGCCTTGCCTTGCCCCGTCTTGATACCTGTGGCACAATGTAATTGCCTTCCTGTTCGAGCAATTCCATAAGACCCATGGCATTCCCATTCAGCCCGTCTGCCTCACCCACCTCCTCCATTTTTACATAATATACGCTACTTCTTTAACAAAAGCCAGGCAGGGAACATGAAAAAAAATATGCTGAATTGTTGGAAAACTGCTTCTGGCGCCTTTGTTCCATTACGTCGCAGCAGCCTATTAGGGAAGCAGAGGGGAGGAGAAGGCGGCGAGCACCTTTCCTGGCGTAACTGGGGATTGTGCCCAGAGCCGTCGTGGGTTAAAAAGGAATCTGCTGGTGATGCATAAACATTGCCCAAGTCATGTAGGTGTTTATTTGTGTATTGAGCGGTGAAGCATTCAAAATGGTCACCGGAGAAAGAGTTTGAGACATGTTTAATTACAGGGTGTGAATGCAGCTCACAAGAGGACCAAGATATTTCTCTTCTTACCTCCCCCCCAAAAAAGGATACAGACTCATCTTGGCTGGAATGAGCATCGATTAGAAATCTTTCTTTTTCCGTGTCTTGCCTAAATGTTGTACCAATAATGAACAAATACATCAACCAATACTTTTTGTTGCCTTGTTGAATTGCGATATAAAGATGGACTGTTTACATTAACAAAGGTTTATGGTTTGAATATTGGCTTCTCAATTATTTATGGGCTTTTAAAACATACACACACACACACCAAATTCGGGAGGCTAACTGGAGGATTTGATTGTCTTGTAAGAGGAGCAGCCACCCATGACTCCCAACTCTCCTTTAGTGCTGATGTCTTGACTCTGTATTCCAAAGACAAACTCTCCCTCTCACTCCTAATTCTCTTTTTCTTCCAAGTCTGCCTCCCTTTCACTTACATTCCGTCCTTTAAATGCTCTCACACCGCCCCTCCCCTCCATACAGTCCCGTTTATTTTCTCCCTCTGTTCTCTCATTTTGCAGTCTCCACTATCCTCCTCCTCTTCTTCACTGACCACTTTTATCTACCCTCTGCACGAGGAGAGCGTCTTTTGTTTCAGGGATACATCACCACTCTCGCCCTCTCTCTGTATATTAACCGTATACAGGGTTTCCCATGGGGTGAACATGTACTTGCGGTGGTGGGCGGCGCAGCGTGTGACGGATGGGTTCACTAATGAACTAGTCAAACAAAAGTTCATCACTTTCTCCATCTATTGCAAATTAATAAATCATCTTCTATCTTAGGTCATAAATAACTCTTTAAGAATTAAAGTAAATTACCATTTGCGAACAAATCTAGTTGAACCAGAGCCGTTTCCATCTTGCCTCTTTATCTGCCTAAGTGAACGCTAACATTCAGGGAGGGCAGAATAAAGGTCAAACTTAAACTGCTGCCTCTAGCTGTACCCGTTCGTCCGTAGGTCTGTGTGTATCCCCTGTGGCTATGCAGGTCTAATATCAATTATAGCTTGAAAAAAAAATGAAATCCAGATTCGATCTAGAGAGAGAGAGAGAGAGAGAGATATTTATATATATATACATGTAGACAAGATTGCACAGTTAGATTCTCTGTTAATAGTATCAGAGGAGTGTGACGAATCGATGGACGCATGAGACAGATACAATATTGATTTTATTAATTTGCAATTTGAGCCGCTCCATCAGTCGTAATGGAAAGAAATGTGCCAACAATTACTTTGTGAGAGTGTCAATGTTTCCCTGTGCTGGTGTCACAGCAGAAAGGCGATCCATATTTTCATTTGAGCTGCTCTCTGTCCTTATTCAAAATGGGTTTCTTTGGAAAAACATCATTACTGATAAGAATGATGACAGTTACAAAGAAAGCTATACGTCACATTTATAAAGTAGAATCATAATGTAGTCTTTGTAGGTCGCATACTTTAAAGCCACCAAAGTAGTGGTTCTCAACCTTTTTTCTATAGTGTACACTTTTAAAATGTTTTCTTCAGCCATGTGTCTCCCTGATGAGTGTATCTGGTAGGTAAACATACCTTATAAATACATATAAAACTACACTGCACCATAAGGTTCTGATACATCAAACCATAAACACTTACTAGCTACATTTCAAAGTACCCAACCATCACTATATAACAATAGATCTCCTTGAACGGGTTCATACGTATCCAAATTTGGACTAAATCGAACCAACGGTTGAGAACTGATGTTCTTTTTGAGATAAAATTCCCTCTAGTGTTGTAAATGTACATCCCACTTATCCCAAACTCAATCCTGTTCTTCCTCATACTAAAGTCTATGAGTGTATTCAATATCTGTTAACATTGCACTCAAATTAGGAAATCAGATTGCACACATATTTTAAAAACATAACATACAAAAAAATGTAATAAATCACATAATATGTGCGGTACCCTAAATAACAAACACATCACTCTCATCTGAAAAAGATGGTGCGGAACCATTGTTTGGGGGTCAGCATACGGGAGGAACCGCAGAGGGTGTGTTTAAGTCTTTTAATGCTAGTATAGATATTATGCATAATTCCTGCATTTATTTTCCAGTACGTGAAATAAATGTCTAAAAAGTCCAATAATAACATTTTTAATACTGATGGATTGATTCATTCATTCATCAACTATCCGTAAGCACTTCTCCTCTTCAGGGTCGCGGGGGCTGGAGCCTGGATCGCGGTTGACATTGGCTCATGATATTCTTATTTAAATACGATCGTTAGCTGCTGTAAACATATAACAAGTGCAGTCATGGTCATTATGGGTGGGTCGTTTGGATCTTGAATGATGTGATGAAAAGTAACATAAACTCACGCTTGAAACAGAGCGAGGAAAAAAACACAGCCAACAAAACTGTGTGTGTTACTCAGTTCAACTGGAACTACAATGCAGATTGTAAAATAAATGATGATGTGATGGATGGTGACCTTCAGACATTGATGGTATGTCTTTATACAGGCATATTTTTCCCACCAAAAATATTTAACACCGGGTCTACTAGACAGAAAGTGTAATTCAAAAGTTCTGCATTAATGAGGAAAGTTCGAGAACCATTTTTCTAGAGCTGACTGTCCTCATTTGTGAGGCTAGAGGTGACGGTGCTCCAATGGCTGACCTCCGTTCTGCCCCGCCCTCTCACATCAACCTTCGAATGTTCAGTCATTCTGTCCTGCCTTATTAAGTGTGGCTCTCTCTCACTCTGTGGAATCTGAAGTTCTCCAACCTCCCACATCAGGAAGCCCATGCTGCTGCTACCGTTTTTGCCCAGCGGACGATTAACAATCCCTTCCCACTAATTATATGTCCGTTTGTGTTTAGTTTTGTCTGAGGAAAAAAAACAAGTAAAAGATTAGGGATAATTGCACATCTTTCAGTTGAAAACCGATGCTTTGGTGTGTGGGGCAGATGAGGTGGAAGGAAAAGTGAAAGACAAAAAGAAAAGAGTGATATGCATGAGCCTCGACTTCCCCCCGCCGTTTCTAGATAATAGGGACGATGTAGAACCTCGTCTTACACACTGAGTTCCAGCTCAGCCCTGTCAGATCCTCCGCTCATATGTCATTGAAACCCGACATTTAATTTCTCGGGTTCTTTCATTCCTAACTCACCAAATAGGCTTTTGATTAATTCTGCTAATAATAACACCCTCGGCGTGTTCAGAAGGCCTCCTCAACAAATTTTGGAGTACATTGTTTTGGCATGTTTTATCCAGCACCTGCTACCCAAGCCCGTCCCTTTGTGTTGGCAGGTGAAAGTGTAAAATCGATGCTCTGCACATGGCTATCGCTGGCGACGTAGCCAGGCCAGAGCGTGGCGCGATTACATGTCCCATCATGCAGCGGTCACGCCTAAGGCAAACAACACCTGTGCGGCGATGACCCAGCATCATGGTTGTAATGTGGACACAATGACCCCTTTCATCCGTTACACAGGGGATTTGAACATTTACCCTCAGGGAGGCGCTATAGATTACCGATGACAAAAAGAAATATCTTCAAGAAATCCTTTGTCCCTAATGCTGGTAAAGCAATAAAGACTTTAGGACAAGTTAGACCAGGATAGAGTAGAGTTCTGACTTTGCTTTGATCAAGCGGTGTGAGCTTAGAGAAGACATGAGTTGTATCTTATTTAAGATTCTTTTCTATGTATATATATGTGATGATGTCAGCTGGGATAGGCTCCAGCCCCCCGTGTCCCTGAACAGGACAAGTGGTTGATAATGAATGAATATATGGGATGATGATGTACGGTTTTGTTTTATCATATTTCATGCAGCATGCTTTGATGGTGAAACCAAATTTCCAAGTTGTGGACAAAATAGTTTTTGTATTCGTAGTGAGTTCATATAAATAATAATGTAAAAATGAAATAAAATATGATCTATCATAATGAAATATGATATAAAAGATATTTTTTATGAACTAAATCAGACCAACGGTTGAGAAATGAACTTTTTGAGATAAGGTTCCCTCTAGTGTTGGAAATATACAGCCGACTTATTCCAAAATCAATCCAGTTCTTCCTCACTAAGGTCTATGAGTGTATCCTTCGCGTTAACGTGAAGCATCCGCGGCGGACGCAGAAATGATGTATCCATAGTAGGATGTGGCTCCCACTCAGTATTCCAGCAGCATCAGGACGATAACTTCCAGGTACCCGCGCAGTTCCTCCTGCCTTGGATAATCTCGCTGGCGCTTTAAGCTTCCTGAAGAGTAGATCAATCTTTGAGAAGTTATCAGTAAATCTGCTAAGCAGATTGTATGGAAGTTCAGCGCTGAGCTCTCGGATTCACTCGGTGTGGCGTCAGCAACCCGACAGCACATACATCAGACAATCACGCCCTCCTCACGCCGTCTTCAAATGCCACTGAGCGCATTAGCTTTTTTCTTTCCCCCTTTTCCTCACCTGAATGACCTGCTCCGCTTTAGTGCGACGATGATGTTAATGCCATCACATCACTCAGTGACACCTGACCACTCCCTAAACCATACAGCTGAGTTCCCTTCACATGCCTCACTCCTCACATTCACACGGGCCGACGTTCCGGATTGATCCTGTCATGACTCATCGCCTTCAAGCCACACTTTGCAAGAGAAGCCTTGTTTCTAATGGAAATCACACATTATAAACCGTCTGAAATCATAATTAGGATTTTCTTTCTCCAGAAATAGTTTCGAAGTGATAAAACAGAAAAAGTGTCATTTTTATATCCCAGAAAAGTTGGGTGTTTTATGGAATCATCTGTAGATCCTTTGTGGGATAACTCAAAAACTATTTCATGGATCTTCTTCATTTTCATACCCACATAGACCGTAGTGTTAGGAAGAACTGGGTTGATTTTGGGAAATTGACACAAATTCATATTTAACAGTTCAATCTGTGGGATCGCCTGTACAATGCATGGGACTGGGGCCTTTTCAGTTTAGGTCCACTTTTAAGTAAAAGATATGGAAAATAAGTTATATAAAAACTTGTGGGAAATATAAATCACATCTGCCGAGTCGGAGCATAAGTGTTTGACGGACAGTGTAGTCAGCAAGCTAATGTTTCTGAAGCTCAAATCGAGATAGATTAATCAAATGGAAGCTAATATCTCTCTCTTAGAAACCAATGAAGAAACAGAGTTGTGTTCGCAGAGAATACCGGCCACATTAACATCTACCGATCTTCAGAGTCCAAAAGTCCAACAGTTCAATCTGTTGATATTACGCCTAATTAGTTAATAAGCTAAAGCTGGATTTCCACTTTTCATTACCTATGACCTCAGGGATGCGTTACGGGCTGGAGCCAATCACAGCAAACATTTGGCGACTTGGACTAGTCCCCGGTTCATCACATCATCATAGAGGCGACACATGAAGACTGAGAGTCATTCACACTCCCATTCACACTTACAGGCAATTTAGAGTCAGTAATCTACCTATACTCCATGTTTTAGGACTGCTGGAGGAAGCCGGAGTACACAGAGAGAGTCCTGTCTTGTGTAGCAGTCTGCTCTCCGGCAATCAGTTCACTGACTATTTATTGTTATTATTATAATTATCCTTTATTTTACCATGTAAAATTCTAATTGAACTTAAAAACCACTTTTCAAAAAGAGATAGGGCCAAAAGAGCAGCACCAAATATGCTACAACAGTTAAATAGTAAAAATACATACAAACAACAACTTTCATATACAGTACTAAAACGAGAGAATACAAATTATCAATCAAAATGATTTCAGAGTAATTTCAGAAACAACAACAACTGACCAAGCGCAATATTTTCACGATCCTTAGAGATAGATAGAAAGATTTCAGCTCCGTTACAATAACAAGTTACGACAGTTTCAGTTCCTTCTCTAGATTATTCCAGGAAGAAGGAGCAGCAAATTTAATTTAGACTTTTTTTCCCGAGCTCGGTTATAACTCTGGGGACTATAATTGTAAAGTACATTATTTCTAGAATGTAAACCGTATTGCTTTTGGGTTTTACAGATGTATGTACAAAGATAAACTGGAAGCAGCCCAAAGGAGAGATTTGTAAACAACACCAACCAATGCGAGGGTCTGTGGATTTACAGAGTTGGAAACTCAGAAAATCATTCAGAGTCCAGTTGTGTGTGAGATATCCACAGCTAGAAACGAAAACAGAAAGCACAGCGGTATTCAGAGTCCAACTTTTTCAGGTACAGCTCAGGTGCATTCATTAATAGCAAATCACCACAGTTCAGTAAATCCCAGTCAAAACAAAACCCATGATTGTATTTACAGTGAAGTTGAGCTTCCTTTACACAAGTAGATAATCTGTATAATTGTTCATCCACTGACCGAAATACAAAGCACACATTTATCAATTTATCAAAACTATAAAATGTGGGTTTTTTTTTTTCACATTGTGCATTTGTTTTCTAGATTGTTGTTTAGTTCTCTCAAGAAAACAATCCAGGAAATGATTTACAGTGTATGTGGAATACCCTGGTTATTGGAATCACGTCCGCCGCAGATTCTTCATATTAACCTAATTACTCAAAAAATATTTTATGGATAATTTTCAAATTTATACCAAATACCCCTTATTGCGAGGAAGAAATGGAATGACTTTGGGACTTAAGTTGCATATTTTTGACACTATAGGGTTTTCGAGCCATAAATAAAGCCAACTGTTGGTTCTAATAAATCCAAATTTAGTGCGTATGAATCGACTCCGGGAAAACTTTTATGTATCATATTTTACTCTAATGTTTTATATTTAATTCTCTAGGGTGAGCTTTTTTTAATTTCTTTTATTTTTAAATGTATTTTTTTTTACAAGAAACACAATTTTTCTGGCATAACTAACGCAGGGGATTTGGGGCTTTTCAGGGATATAACCTTGCTATTGGGGACCACAGCATAGGCCAAGTTTATATACCGTACGTAATTTCTATGATATTCAAAACTCTTAGTAAAGTTTCTGCTTTTGATGATTTTTTATTACAGTTTGTCGGAAATATTGAAGCAAGAGAACGTCTCATTCTCATTAAAAGTCAAAGGTCAGTCTCACTGATAACAAATAATAGCGAAACAAGCTATATAAAAGGGTTGTGAAACATCTATCCTTTCATAATTGAATGGCGGAAATGTAAAAATTAGGCACTGCTGTAGACATGATGTGATCTTTCGACAAGAAAATAACCCAAAACAGTATTTTTCCAGTTGAGTGGGGAGATAATTGCATGTGAGGCTGTGATTACCAGTGTGGATAAATGGTGGTGTGAAAGGGGTGACTCTGGACATGTAGGAAATGTTTTCCCCCACTAATAGCTGAATAAGCTGGTGTTATCTGTCAGCCTCTTCTGTACCGCCTGCTCTGTTGGGTTTTTTTTCTTTTTGCACTGACATACATAGAAGATCGTCCTTGCAGAAAAAAACATGGCCATTCGAACATATTGGAATAAATGCTCCTGCGTGTTTAACAAGCTTCTATGGGTGTTGATAAACACTTCCACTTATATACCACAAGCCTCGCTTTGATCTTAGTGTTTTCTCCGACTGCTACCCCGACACATCCACACGAACACACACACACTCACTCAGTCACATATTTCTGAAAAACTCATTGGGGTGCCAAGTGTCGAGGATATAGCACTAATTAGAGATGGGTCTCTTCGGGGGGGGGGGTCTCTCCTTTTAATGATAACCCTGCTAATCAAAGTTCCTCTCCCATTCCCATTTTCCTTTTCGTTCACTGATGCTCCACCACATCCACACTATTCCCCCTCTTCCTCTTCCCTTCTCACCCACCGGTCGCTCCATCCTTCTGTTCTCCTCCATAATTTCAAGGTCCTTGAAAATCAAGACATATTTTAGGAGGCGCAATTAGGTTATTTCTGCTCCAGTTGTCGCCATGTTCCACAAAATAGTATTAAATTTTGTTTTTCCTAGTCTGCACATATATTTTTTCTCGCTCTGTTGGAGGCTCCCACGTGGTCCGCCGTTTGGATCGGCGCCAAGTCCTTGCACCTGTCCCTCAAAGAGAGAAAAACACACACATACGTGCACAGCGACAGGACAGGTGTACACACCCGTGCACACACAGCACCCTGCATTGTCAAGGTTATGAGACAGAATAGCAGCCTCCCAGTGGGAGAGAGAGAGAGAGAGAGAGAGGGAGAGACAAGGAGGAGACACAAGGGAAGAGATTGAATAAGTAGGAGAGCCGAGCAGACAAGTGGTCGAAGGGAAAAGAGGGATGTTGAGAAATGGAACATGTAATGGTGGTATGAGAGACTTATGAGCACCAACCAAGGGAAATGATAGGGATGAAAATGAGGGAAATGAAGAGGGAATACAGTGAAAGAGAGGGATGGTAGGCTGCATGTCCTCCCCCATCCTTAGGCACATGCTATTCAAAGCCACATAATTTGTGTCATTAATTAAAAAGCTGATGGGATGGAGTTAAGGGGTTTTTGTAGGGAGAGAGAATGAGAAAGAAGAAGAAGAGGAGGAGGAGGAGGGATGGGGGATATTGCATAAAAATATTACAGCCATGAATCTCTATTAGCGGCTAATGATACCAGTCTGATACCTCGCGACTATTAGGGTGAATTTGGGAAGCATTAATTATTCAAATGAAAATCCATACAGCTGCCGCTCACATTAAAGGGTCACAGTCAGCAAAGGTCCCCATTGTTAGCTGCTCGCCATGAGTCTCGGCATAAGTATGCTGGGAGACCTCTCAGGTCTGGTAGGTTTGGACATAAACAGTATGCACACATTGTGGCGCAGCCGTATAATTTATTTATTTATTTTTCCATTTGGAATGGCTGAACAGCAGGGAGCCGCGACATTGTCTGCTGGCATTATGGACGCCGTCAGGGCTGAATGAATCGGGTGCTCACTCATAGAACACCTTTCTATTGTAATGCTAATTTTATAACCATGGAAATAATATTATTTCAAAGGGTCGGATTGCGTCTAGGTTGCCTATTCAGCTCCTTCAATTTGATCCGACAGCTTGACCAATTAGGGAAGTTGCAAAATCAGCCATGTTCACTTTTTCTAGTTTTATGCGTTTGGCAGGCTGAGCCACGCGGCGGCCAGACTGTACACACACGGCTCGGTGAGTTATTGTTTAGCCCCAAACCTGTTGCCAGATTTTGTCCCACCTTGGCCAAGCGTTGTAATCACTGGTAGAACACTTATCTGATTGGCTGTTTCCATTATTGTCAAAACACTAAATCGGCCACAAATGATAGAAAGAGATGAGATGTAAAATCATCTTAAAGTATATGACGTTCTGAGGCCCTGTTCTAATCGTGGTGGATCAAAGAGCGGTTGAATGGCCTGTGAACAAACTGATTCTCAGTGGGCAGAAGTTAAGGTGTGCCTCCAGGTTTGCCTCTACAACAGCACGGATCTTCAGCAAATCAATCCAAAGTAAATCAGATGCAGTAAGGGAACGTTTTCAATTGCAAAGCAGAACATCGTTTTTGAGGTGATGTTTTTAATTTATTTGCCAACTCTGCCCACACTGTCATCCCAAACACAAGGGTTTAGCCCCGAAAAGCCCCCAATCACCTGTGTTGTACAAGCAAGCACCTGATTGAACTCCTTAAATTAAATGCAAAGTTATGTCCAAACAAAGGTGTTTTTTTGTAAAACCTTCCCCTTAGTGAGTTAAATATGAACTATTACATTAAATTTCGATATACACAAAATAGAATAGATATATAGATTAATATGCACTAAACTTGGGCTAAATAGGACAAACGGTTAGCAAGTTATGTCTAAAAAACACTTCCCCAAAGAAGTGAATCAAATATAAACTTTTTAAGTAAAATATGATAAACACACGATAAAACCTTGAGTTGATTCATATTCACCAAATTTGCATTAAAACGTACCAATGATTAGGACGTTATGTCCAAAAAACACATTTCTTTTTCATAAAAGCTCCCCCTAGTGACTGAAATATGAAACTATTAGTCTCAAATATGACAAATACAAGATAGATATCCTCGGGTTGATTCATAATCACCAAATTTGACTAATTCGGACCAACAGTTCAGAATTTATGGCCAGAAAACCTTTGGCGATTAAGCACCCCCTAATGGTGAAAATATTCAACCGATCAAGCAATCAAGTTCTTCCCTCCACTAAGGTCTATGTCGACACAAAATTATAAAATGAACCTTGACATTTTTTGAGTTATTGCGTTAACACGACCAATCTGCAGGTTGACGATTCTTTAATATCCGCGACTTTTTCGGCGATATGACACGACATGATAACGACAACTTACTTCATGACACACATTAAAATCTGTTATAATTGTTCTTAAATTATCATTTGATTTTGCGGACGTGTCAGAAGCTTGCAGGGCCTCTCTGATATCAAACACACAACCCAGATGCGGCCCATTATGAACTGGCTGTATTTCTTCACGTTGGAATTTATTTCACATCCGCTAATCGCCTCCTGATGCTCATTATCACATTCAATCTATCTCATTTGCCCATCCAGTGTTTTAAATGTGTGTCAGAGGGATGTGATCACCCAGAACATCATCAGTAACACTTCAGTGGAGTGTCTCCACCCTTCTTTTTTTTTCGGCGACTATCCAAATGATCTCATGTAGGACGGCTGTTGCTTTGCCTCAGCCTCTCAGAGAAGAGATGGATGTATTCTAGGGCAGTGGTTCTCAACTGGTGGGACTCAACCCAAAAGTGGGTCGCGGACCCGTTTTCAGTGGGTCGCTTGCCTTTGCCTGGGCAAAAAGCAAATATATTAAGAAAAAAATCCTGTGCTTTTATTTTGAAGGGGATTTTTTATGCAGCTGCGTGTCGTCCATTCCAACTCCTTAACAATAGGTGGCGATAATGCCTTGAATTGCTAATTGACACCTGCCATTTCTCAGCATAGAAGAAGACCCGCAGAAGCTTGTTTTCATATGCTAAATGAGCGCGACGAAACGCGAGTACGACACCGACTACATGAAATTGGATTTTCTTCATTGAAGACAAAGAAGTAAAAAAACCTCAGTGTGTCTTTGTGTCATTTGCTGGCCGTTTTGGTTTGGCATTAGCCTTTTTTTTGTGTTATTCTATACTGTGATATTCTGTACTATCTCAGGTTCAAACGTCGCCATCAAAATTTTCCTCGATTTGGGTCGCGGCTTGTCATTAAAGGGCGATGGTGGGTCCCAAAGCCAGACTAGTTGAGAGCCACTGTTCTAGAGGAAACCCTCAAGAGGGTCCTCTATGTAACCAGTGTGGTTTCCTTGGACATCAGGTTTTGTCATCAACTGTTTTGGTGCAGAAGTAAATACGATAAGGTTTTTTTTCCGCATGTGCTGCTCATGAATGCGCTCCTGGTGGGCCAGGAGGATTCTGACACTGGTGCAGAAGTACAGTAGCTTCCGAAGGACCCTTTCTAATTGTGAATGTATTTTCGGATAGTTTCGGTCTCCTCAGACGTCAGAGTGAGAGACAAGTAGAAGGGACTGAAAGAAGACGAGATGAGAGGATGAGAGGGAGCTAAGTGCGTTTTAGCGACTCAATGACAGCCGTGACCAAAATCGTATTAGGGTCACAATATGGGTGGTGGAGCGGAGTAAAGAAGCTTTCCAAAAGAATCAATTCTCCCTCTCTCTTTCTTTGTCTGTTTTTTTCCTCTGCCCCTCTGTATAAACTTGGACCTCTTGGACGTGACATTAACAAATTAGCTTGAGTGATCCAAGGCCGGACTTATCGGAGACTTCTGGTCCAGCGTTTGGGCCGCAAAGTGTTCAGTTGCCCCGGGAGTGCCGTGTTTCCTTGTCAGGCTTTTCATCCGAATCCTTTACTCCCTTCTCCCCCAGCAATTGCAATCGTATACCACTTCTCACATCCCCTCCGCTAATGCAGTTTTCTCTAGATCATTACCCTCCTCTCCCCGCGCCACTGTTAGCAAGCGCTCAATCAGAAATGCCGGCCTCCCCGCGGTCCCTGTAGTGTGGCCGCTGCTCACGGGAGGCGAAGAGGCTTCGATCGGGGACGTTTGGCTGTTTGCTTTGATTTGATCTATAAGGTCCATGTGCAGTTCAGAGTTATTGGCGAATTTGAGTTGCCAGTAATGATGATTCAGATGTAGCCCAAAGCGATTGTCGCTCTGGCTTTTTATGGACTTATTGTGCCTCAATGGCGGCTGAGGAGTTTGCTATTGATGAGGTGCCACGCCGCACCAGTGTACAATTTCATGATCTGACAAACACGGACGACTTGTTGAGGGCTCTTCGCCTCCCCATTACCTTCCTCTCTTTTTTGCTCTTTCCTTCCCTCACCTGAACCTCACCCGCTCTATTTCATCGACTCACCCTCGTGCATTAATATTGTTCCCCTCTAATAAGTTTCCCATCTTTCAAACCTCACCCCCTCCCGCTCCTACCAGCTGACCTCCCTCCCTCACTCGGCTGCACTCTCCATTTGGAGCGGGGGACTCTTGTAAGCCCTGGTAACAGAGGTTAATCCTCTCTTATTAGAACCAGGATTACTGGAGGGGAAGGGACCGAACCAGCAAAATGCCATGACTGACAGAAAAGGCTCGACCGGCAGAGAAAGTAATTCGTATAGTGTGAGAGAGAGTTGAGATGTAAAAGCAACTGGATGTTTTTTTTTTTTCAAACAAGCTTTTATACTTGTTGTAGAACCGAGCCACCTTTTGCATTTCACTTACATCTGCAGCTATTTATATTCAGTAAAATAGATAACAGAGAAAAATGCATCCAATACCGTATTAAAAGGTGAACTAATCTCTATTTACGTTGCATCTAATGTGCGTGATGTGAAAGTGATTCAGCTCCGCAGCAAATTTTAGAGCCTTTTAGCTCATTGCTTTGGTTTTACAGCTTCCGGAATCACAGTTTTGGTGTAGCTTCTCTTCCAGCAGTGGTGGGGGAGCTGTTCTCAGGGAAATGTTCTGCTAAACCCATGAAAGTTCTTATGCTGAAATTGTTGGTTACAGATTTTGTACAAATGTGCAATATTCCACATGATCTAACATGTTTTACTTTCCTGAAAGAAAACAGGGGCAACATTTTGTAAGGGCGCCGCTTTACAGGACTTCTTGATTCATTCTCTCTACATCCCAAAATAGAAGTATAACGCCTTGTGTTTACTTCCAACTAAAAACTAGTTGCTATATTTTACAGCTTTTTCAAATGATACCGTTGCAACAGGTAAAGGAAACAGAAGAATTAAACAGATACCTTTAGACTGTTGGTTGGTAAACGTTATCAAATATCTTCAACGACCGTTTTATGCTAACACTTTTCTCTTTTTCATCTCGAAACCAGAGTGCAACAAGTTAACATTTCTTAAAATATTCACCTAGAATCAGCCCATACTTTGTCAATAGAAAGATTGCGTCGAGCTTGTGGCGCTGGTTATTAGCTTTGTTAGCTTTGGCCGCTGTGCTAATATTACCTTCTCAAAAGTTGTTATATTCCTCAAGCTGATCATTTTCTAAATGTTACATTTGTTGTTCTGAAAGATTTCAGGGTTTTTCATCAATCCCTTATTTTGGCCATATGGGTATTACAAATTAGGAGCTTTGGTGTAAATCCTTTTGATCCATTTTATTATGTTTATTTTGACTTCAAATGTTTTCGCTCATATGCCGTCGCTAGTTGGCAAAAAGAAAAGAAGAATGGTGAAACCAAATGCAAAAATGATGGAAACTTATGGTCACAAACTTAAACAAAGTAAAGTAATAAAGATAATTGCTAGTGGAGATATACGTTCTGCTGTACAGCATCACTGAGAAGTTGGCAAATTGGTGAAGCGGGTGTCGACACCTACCTGATAACCATGACTCACAGGGATTGCGGATCGACCCCGCTGGTGTTTGTCAGGCGGTCAGGACTGCAAATTAATGACACGTTGTCCAGCAAGAGTATATATATATGCTATATATATATAGATCTAAATCCGGACTAAGTGTAAAGGGGAGGCAGTTCGATTTACTTCCTCTGAAGGAGGAATCCCGTAGCTTAGACTTTGTCAGTCTGGTTTGATGAAATGTGAACCATAGTCCATTTACATGTTCTGTTTTGTTTTTGGGTTTTTTTCAGCACAAAATCTGAAGTGTACTATATTGTTGAATGTGCTTAAATGATTGTAGAAAATAAGTATTGCACTGGGAATCTGTTTTATACGGAGCCCCTGAAGTCCCATGAGGATTTTCTATTTTATTTGTGCACAAAAGTCATTTTCTTGTGGGAAAAAGATGATTATCTTGTGCGCACAAGATAAATTCAGCATATGCAAGTCTTTTATTTGAAAACCACTCGTGTAAGGTGCATGCCTGTTGTCCTTCAGTATGTGCATTGATTCCTGCTGATGATAATCCCATATCTACGTACAAGAGCTGTTAGAATTTGATTGTGTTGTTTATGTTTATGGCCTGAGCAAATGCTTATGTTTGCTGTTTCTGAGCAGTGTATTTAAAGTGCTCTTAAGGACTAGAACAGATGTAAGGTTAGCTAGCGTTGTATATGTGTTCTGACATGACGAAAATTAACACACGAGCGGTCCATTCGCTGCGTGTTTCTTAAACCCTTGGCGTGTTGAAAATAACACTTGTAAGCTGGGTTCATTCCTTTTTTCCTGTTTTTCTGTTATATGGGTGCTTTTGTTTATAAAGAGACACATCTGTATTAAGATAAAAAAAAAAAAGAATTCTCATGGTGCTCTGTTGTTTCACATATTTATACTTCAAACAAAGATTTGTATAATTCTGAGGCTTGATTAATCTGTCTTGCTCCTACAGGTTCTTGTGCGACACAGTGCTTCCTCCCCTTCCTAACAGTTCTACTCCTTTAACCCAATGACTGTTACTGTTAAATAAAGACGTTTCGGTTGTCACGTCAATAATCTGTTCTTTATTTTGTTCTTTCTTTCCCTCCCCTTCATGCCTAAAAATAGAAGTGGAACAAAAAGGTAACTAAATACCAACAACTTTTCATTCTCATCTGCATTTTCATTGGGGTGTTTTTTTTTCCCCCCCGGTGGTGGGTTCCTCTGACAGGTTTGACATTTTGTGGCCTCATGCTCATTGTATTCTTCATTTGTGAACTTGAACATGTCATTCATGGGGAACATGAAACTGCTCAGAGAAATGGTGATAAAATCATTAAACCATCCAAAATGATAAATATTGCAAAGAATTCTGGCCTATATTCCAGATTTCCATTCCAGTGCAATGCATGTACGGCTCTTCTGACATTCTATTCTAGGGAATGGACATTATAGATCTGTTATCCGCTAAAACCCAATAGCAATAGGAATATTTGTATTCCCTCTTATAACGGACGATTATACCGGCTCTGGTTTATCAGCTGCATAATATGACCAGTATGACCAAAGCGACCAGTCCATACGGTCTAATCAATAACCTGTCTGATAAGCTGTCAGCGTTTTTGATTATAGCTCTAACAATATGATGGCTATAACCTTCTGGGACTCGGTAGTCAATACAGGAAACAGATCATTGCAGTCACATTCTTAGCTTATCAGCAAGATGCTGCGGAACATATGCCTAAGTCTTCACTTATGCCCCAGGAGCATTGTGTTTGTAGTTTGAGCTTTTTGCATGAGCTTGGAAGGCGTCGTCTGTCAGATGTTAACTCTTAAGCTCGATTTAGTGAAATATGGTCATGGAATCACGAAAATCTGTCAAGAGCTGTGCCTTAATAGCCTCGCGATACATTTTAAATATAATGGAAATTAATTAATGGGATATCGGTGCAATCTGTGGCTAAGGGAACGAGCAATTAGATGGCATTTTAAAGATATAACATTGTGACTCAAGTGCTGACGGAACAGTTTTTGTACAAATCCCCATGAAAACCATGTATCGTTTCTCAATATCTTTTATTCACGCCTCCGTCTTTTCACTTGCATTCTCTGAAAGAATATTCTAAAACCTCCCCCCTCCTTATAGCCGAATGTGCATCCAACTCTTATCCCGATCTGATCTTGTAGTCCGGCGTCTCGCTCGGCTGCAGCAGCAGCCCTGTTAGCGTTAAGCAGACAAGCTGCCGAGGCTGTACCTGTAAGTCAATGGGAGGCATCTCGCCACATTTTTCACCTGCAGGTAGACAACACGTTTAATCTTCGGAGATTATACTGGAAAGAAGTTTCTGTTTGCTGTCTCTTTCTCTTCCATCTCTTTGAAGCATGCAGCTTTTACCTTTCAAAGAATCTGGGGCTAGAACCTGTCGGCGCCGTGTCAACCCCCTGGCCAATTACTGTGAAAAGAGCCTTCACACATATTTAGTTTTTGTATGTGAGGTACTCTGTGTCCAAACCTGTAAAAGAAAGGGAAACTAAATTGTAGATCAAGACTTTCTATCGCCCAGTATTTCATTTTTTTGTTTTTAAACAATAAGTTATTTTCTCAATGATATTTTTGGTTTTGTAGCTTTTGGGTTTAAATAATACTCAGATATAATAATAATAATAATAATACATTTAATTTATATCTTTTTCCTGTTGGCAAAAAGCAAGTTATACATGTAATACTTTGATTCATTACTACTACATCCTTGATGCTACAGACTTAAAATTTGGTCACATAAACCATAACAAGTTGATGATGTGTCGTTGAGCAGATTTTGTGTTTATAATAAACCATGTTGAGGCAAGAGAGCAAAGTCTGCGAAACAGGAAATTGTTGTTTGAGAGGTATGACAAGCTCGGAGGTTTACAAAGATTGGTACCCATGTCAGAGGTCACAGGTTAAAGCGATTGGGTACACATGTTAAGAAAATGGGTTTTAAAAGGGTTCTACAACGCCCTCTATAGTATTTCATAAAACCAGCCCCCCGTCATGTGTTTCGCCTTGAAATGCTAAATTGAGATTTTTTTTCCAGTTTTAAAAATCTACAAAAAAGCCTTTGTGTTGTACTAATACAATCTCATCCTGGAGATTTACTGTAACAGAAATTAACAATAGAAAAAGCACTCACAGAGCGCAAACCTCTGCAAAGGCACAACAGTACTCTGGTTAAGACTGCCAGCCTCTAAATCTACCAACAACTCCCACAAACTCTGAGTATCTCTCAAATGCTCTGTAGCCTGTTGTGTCCGGCCCATTCCACTTCAGCATCTCCATTCAGCCCACTGAGCACCAAGCTACAAAGAAACATCAAAGGAATTAAATGAAAAAAAGGCAACAATAGCCACTTGTCATTGCACCAAACGGCTTATTATTTTAGCATATTTTAAATGCTGCGAAACATAAAATGTACCCAAATTTGAATCACCACTAGGGGATGCCAAGATCTACCTGTAGCTAAAATTGTATGCCAATCCGTCATGTAATTTTTCCGTAATCTTGATCACAAACAATCAGACAAAGGCACAGGAATGAAAACATAACCACCTTCCTTGGTGAAGCTCACAATACAAAGATGAATTAATAAACACATAATAACAATAATAACCTTCGCACATACTGTGCCCAAACCTGTGCAAGAAAGGAAATCTAAATTATCTAATTATTAGCTATTCCTTTCTACAACCAAGTATTTTATTTTTTGTTCATAAACAGTCAGTTATTTTCATAATGATATTTGTGGTTACGAAAATAAAAACTTTTGGTTTTGAATAATAACTTTGATCTTTTCATCTGCTCCGTATTTACAGTCATTGTAATCCTGAATTCAGGACTTGTTTGTTTTTTTCTCCAAAATCAAACAAAAATGATAATTGCCTCAGTCCAAGATAATCCATAATAAACTCAAATGAGCTTTTGCAAATGGTGCACACCATTGATTGCTTCAGCTGCTTTGCCTTGGCCTAGCTTTATCAGATTTGGGTACGAACCAGTTCACATGTAATTAGTTTACTCTGTGTGCTGTTGTAAATCATGCTGCAGACAAAAAATGTCACGTGGATTAAATAATGGGCAGGCAATCATTATATGGATGATGTAATTAATGTTTTTTTTTCTGTTTTCTGTCTCCTAAAGGGCTTTCTCAGCCAATAATTACCGTCTAGCCATTTGTCAAAATCTTTTAACTTTGGGTTTGTGTGTTTTAAACCATTTGTCAAGGACTGTAACTGGAGCGTGTCGTCAAATAGAAGACTGAACAGTAGTGCAAATATAGTGAATTCGAATGTTCATCCATTGACATTGTAAAATAATTCTTTTCATACTCAGACTAAATGAATATGAAGTATATTGTACAAGAAATAAGCAACGAAACAGAATTTTAGACACAGTTTGGAAGAATGGTTGGATTGTACATTGTCTATGTCATTCTAATTTTAATTTTCATGTAATATGCACTGCAAAACTCATCAGAATGATTCATTGTCATTTATTCCTACATCCTTCACCCAATAATCAGTCATCTTTTCTGTATTTACTTCAATCTGATGGTTTCATTCAGTCCAGATTCACTCCAATAAAGTTGCATTCAATTTTATTGACACTTAATACCTGCCAATGTAACTCTCTGCTTGTTTTTCCCTTATTTTGGCTCCTCAGTATTCCTGTGCCCAGGGCTTCTGCGCAGGGTGTACCAGAGCGAACACCTCTTTGAGTCGGACCACCAGTCCGGAGCTTGGTGCAAAGACCCTCTCCAGGCCTCCGACAAGATTTACTACATGCCCTGGACGCCGTATCGCACTGACACGTTAACCGAATATTCCTCCAAAGAAGACTTCATCGCCGGTAGGCCGACGACCACCTACAAGCTCCCACATCGTGTCGACGGTACGGGCTTTGTGGTCTATGACGGGGCGCTCTTCTTCAACAAGGAGCGCACGCGCAACATCGTCAAGTTCGACCTGCGGACCCGCATCAAGAGCGGCGAGGCAATCATCGCTAATGCCAACTATCACGACACTTCCCCGTACCGCTGGGGAGGGAAATCAGACATTGACTTGGCTGTTGATGAAAACGGCCTTTGGGTGATTTATGCAACAGAGCAAAACAACGGGCGGATTGTCATCAGCCAGCTTAATCCGTACACTTTACGGGTAGAGGGCACCTGGGACACGGCCTACGACAAGCGCTCCGCGTCTAACGCCTTCATGATCTGTGGAATACTTTATGTGGTGAAGTCGGTGTACGAAGATGATGACAACGAGGCGACGGGAAACAAGATTGACTACATTTACAACACAGAGCTCAGCAAAGACGGCTTTCTGGACATCCCTTTCCCCAACTCCTACCAGTACATCGCTGCAGTGGATTACAATCCCAGAGACAACCTGCTCTACGTTTGGAACAATTACCATGTGGTGAAGTACTCTCTGGACTTTGGAGCGCTGGACAACAGACTTGGTAAGAACAACTTAATTATAACTTGAATTCTCATAATATTCCCAGATAAGTTTTGATTTTGTTTTCTAAACCGTGTGGACATTTCAACCGCAATAAGGAAATTTGGAGTTGATTTTCATGGTTACAAGAGGCTGATTCCCGCTGATTTTGGCTATAAGCTGAAGTCCATTTGCTCTTGAGCTATTTTTACAACCTTATAGTAAGAATTCGATAAATTTTAGCCGTACCTAGCTGTCAACAAAGAACCATTTGATCAACTCACACCCTCAAAAACAAATTACATGTTTTGCGTTATTACTTGCAAAGCTTTAAGAATCATTTTCTCACTGTGCACTTTGTTCAGCCCACACTTATTATTATTATGAGCTTGTTTACAATAAGCTTTGGCATGTCAAGCTTTTACACTTCACGTATTTTTTTTTTCTCATATTAGGGTCAATTCGAAGCAAAGAATAAGAAAAAAATATATCAGCGCCTCAAGACATTCGATCCGATTTTCCGAAATGGAATGATGCTCAGTGTGTTATTTTTATATTTTTAATTAGTCTCCTGAAAGCAGGAGAATTGAAAAAACCCACAAAAAAAAGCCCACGTAGATATTGTGCATTTATAGCACATAGATCATAATGCGTACAACCAGGGCAACTATTAACGATTCACATAATAATGAGCTTTATCAGATCTTACTTAATATTTTTGAGCATTAAAAAAGGCATAACTAAATTATCTGAAAGTCTATATCACAATTAATACTGTAAATATTCCACAGTGTGATATAGCCACAAGCTAAATATTTGAGTCTCTCCAGCAGCTGCCTTTGCCAAAAAAAACCAAACATCGGTTCTGCTCAGATTGAACATTTTTAAAATACTTTTTTATCCACTCTATTGTTCTTTTTATAAATTGGTTCTTTTTGGGAGGCAAGAAACGGGTAAAAAAAAGAACCCTTTTTGTCATACCATGCCATCTCATCAATGGCTTCAGTCTAAAATTTCACAAGCTATCTGACTGTGAGGTCTCTGCCTCCGCTTTCTCCTATGGAGCTTTTCTCCACCTGCCGTTTCCCCCCTCTGAATTTTTTTCCACAGCTGTAGCTCTCCCGCAAATCGTTTTCATAAACAGTGATGTTGTAACGCTCCCTGTTCGTTTATACAAACAACCTCGCTTATAGCGTTAGGTTTTCATTATTCACAATAATAGAATTATTGTACATGGAGAGTAAATGCTGCTGTGGAGCGCTTCCCTTATGAATTGATTATCCATCACTTTTTAGCAGGTTCATAATGATAACACGCACACGCATCCGAGTGCAAACTCTCAGTAGCAGACTTCCCGTTAAGACGTTGTCCTGTGTTTTGCCTACTGTTGTGCAGACCAGCGGCTGCTGCAGGAATGTTGATCATAAAATGTTGCAATACGTGGATGGAGTCAGTGATGGAGTCGAGGAACAGACATAAATGTCAGATAACCTGACTGATAGGAAATGAAAGAGAGATTCATTGGGCTGTGAAGTAATAAACCATTTCATCCGATCATCTCCCAGACCAAACCTACATGTTACAGACTTAGTTTGTGTAGAACAGGCATTTTAGATGCACATTTCAATCCTACTTTTTTCCAGAGGCTCATTTTGAGATGTTTATATTCTGTTCAGCTGTTTGGTTGAGCCCATTTTTAGTCACTATTTCTTATTAAAAATGTGAGAGAACCTGTTAATGATATGGCCCAGTGGCAGGGTGTATATGCTGCAGCGTAAGGGGCCAACGACAGAGGCCTGAGGGACACCACTGGTCCCAGGGGCCACCAAGGAGGAGTTATTTACTGTACCATGGCAATATGGAAAGTCCTATTAGATATTTAGGATTTTTTCAGGAATATAGAAACAGAATTATTCGAATTGATTCACCTAAAGAAAATATAATAAGTGTGAAATCAGAACTGAAAGGTTTAGCTAACCTTATCAGAATTAATACTAATACAAAACTTCATAATGAAATAATTGTATAGTTCTGATTTTTTTTTAAGTGTTTAGAAACAGGTTAGACCTAATAATTTCTCATTTCATTGTCAATTTAGAGTTTTTAAAATGTCGAATTAAGAATTCCCCCAAAGAATACGCATAGAAATACTTTTTCCATACTGTTTTTTCTTGAAGATGCAATGGAGGAAAAGCCTAAAATGAACATCAGTGTCTACCACTGCAAAACAAACGCAACTCAGTCACCTTGTATGAACTTAGATGCTACTTCAGGTCAGCTGGCTCTGTGTGCTAAATGCAGAAGAGATGATGGAAGTAGTGGTTGACCAAACCCTAAACCACATTAACCACTGTGAAGCTTGAACAGTGATGTGAATCCAGAGCGTTTGCCGTCATTCAGTGAGGCCCAAACTTTGAGCGTACCAGCCAACAATATGGAGCCTCCAGCCAGTTCCACCCTTCCCCCTTTCTGTTTTGATTGTGAGCTTTTGAAATTGGAGCCAGTGTCATGATCTGATGTCTGTTAGCACCTCCAGAAAGGCGTCATCATGCCATCGCTCCCACACAAGCTCATTTCCACTTGTGCTTCCACCTCCATACGCATGCATGACCTGTCATGATACTGGAGCATACTGCATGAGCGGCGGAGCAGGAGGGACATGGCCAGGCCCACAGCCGGGGCCCGCCGCCGTATGCCAGAACACATAGGCCGTGGCACAGCACATGCTACAGGTCAGCAGGCAGCAGTGACATGGTTCTGATATCTGGAATAGCACCAGATCATAACCTAAGGCCGCTGATTTTCATGCTTTTTTGTCCCTAACAGAAAAATAAATCTAGCAGTTGCGCTTCAGAAGGTTTTTCCCCTCACCAAAAGAAAAAAACTGAGTAATATTTTATGATATTCGTAGTTTTTCTTGGTTGTACTTGAGATTTATCTGGGCTTAAGGTGAAGTTGCTGACTCTCTATCCCCTGCATGACAAATACTTTGATAATCATCCCGTCAATCAGTGATGGAAAAGCAATGCTACTCTAATATAAAAGGTCACCTGCCATTTGACTCCTTTACTCCATCACATTCAATGCGGAATGAATGACTGCTGGAAAAATAGTTGATCTACAAACAGAGTTGATTTTCCACACAAAAGTAGATGCTTCAAACAAAATAATACATCAAGAACGTTTAAGAAAGTGTGGCTACAGTGACCGGGCGAGGTTCTTCATCTTGCCACAGTTATGGGATATCTTTGCATTCCAACTCACCATGACCTAATTATTCAGATCCAACATTTATGCCTCATTCCCACCAAATCGGAATTTGTAGCGCTAAGGGTGGGGTTGGGCATATTAGTCATTCGGTCCATGAACTCCATCTGAACTTGATTTCCCGGTTTGCTGGCTGCTGGCTTGGGAGTTTCTTACTCTTCCACAGAGGCTTTCTCCATCTGCAACGACATCTATTAATAATTAACTTAATTAACATAATTAACATCTGCAGCTGATTTTTCCTCCCCCCGGTGCCGCAGTCTCTCCCATGCATTAATGTTCATACATGCATTTTTTGGGGGGCTTATTTATGACATCTTTTTCAACCAGACCCTAAATGTGTCACGTTAATCAATGCTTTTATTAATCTATCAATCAAACTTTATTTATTGAGACATTTTCAATGATAAGAAAGCAGCACAAAGTGCTTAACACGTTAAAAACTATTTCACCTTAGCAGCAAAGCAGATCAAGAACAATAAAAACAGGATATGCAAAACAACAATTTATAAGCAATTACTGCCCCCCGCACCAAAAATAAGATAAATACATTTAAAAAGTATTCATCCTACCACCAGGCAAAAACAACTACATAATGGGAGTATAAAACAGGAACTGTAAAAACAAGCATTTAAATGAGGAATCTATCCTAACTCTTACAAAATGCACTGAGGAAACACTGGAGACAGTAAAAACACTATAAAACGTAGAATAATAATAGAAACTGACTAAGATGTCGAAACATAAAACAGAATAATAATAAAAACTAACTGAAATGTTGAAACGTAAAATCACAAAGCAAACTGAATAAAATCAAGAAACATAAAACGTAGAATAATAGTAAATCTGAAGTAAAATGTAACAATATATAAAATATATAGTAATAATCATTGGCTGAAACGTAGAAACAGTAAAAATAGAATCGTGATCATAGAAACTGACTAAAATCCTGAAACATAAAACGTAGAATCATGATAATAGAACTGACTAAAATCCTGAAACATAAAACATAGAATCATGATAATAGAAACTGACTAAAATCCTGAAACATACAACATAGAATCATGATAATAGAAACTGACTAAAATCCTGAAACATAAAATATAGAATCATGTACAAACTGACTAAAACACGTATTACGGTAAGCTGCATATTTTTATTTTTTTTTACAGTTTTAAGGGTTTAACAGCTTGAATATCAATCCTGATCTGACCCCCAGTTCTTGTTTTCAGTCATCAAAGTCATAGACATTTAGCTCTGATGGCTACACTTGAATTTCAACCATTTATTTTTATTTTTTTAGTATTTGTTCTTCTTCAGCTCATTTGGGGTCGCCGGAGTGGATTGTTCCGCTCCATTTCCCCCGGTCTTCTGCATCCTGCTCTGTGACACCCGCCACATTCATGTCCTTTCTCACCACACCCATGTATCTCCTTTCTTCTCTTTCCACAAGCCGAATACTGCTGACTTTTTCACAACTATCAGCAGCTCAACATACAGTCCAAATAAAAAGAAACCACATATTTTTGCAGAACTTTTTTTGATTTAAGTAGAAAAGTTCTTATTCTGTTCTTACCTCCTCTGCCATGACATTTTTTAACTTAACTATCCCCTGGGTTGTAAGCAAGACAGGTGGCATCAGGTTCAAGAAGGCACGCCGGGATCCCCAGGGTGAGAGGATCTCCAGTTGCTCCCAGGGCAGATGAGATTTGTAATCCCTCCAGCGAGTTCCGGGTCTACCCCGGGTTCTTCTCCCAGTTGAATGTAGCTGGAAAACCGCCAAATGGATGCACCTTGGGGGCACCCTAATGAGATCCCTGAATCACCTCCACTAGTCCTTATAACAAGAAGGAGCTGTGGCTACACTCCCAGTTCCCTCTGGGTCTGTGTCCAGCCATCACACTAGGACGCTCATATCGACAGCCTTTACCCGTTTTCTCGATCTTTGGGTCACTACCCAGAGCTCATGACCGCAGGTTGAGAACGTAGATCGACTGGTAAACTGAGAGCTTTGCCTTACGGCTCATCTCTCTATTCACCTTGAGGGACCAATGAAATTCCATTACTTGTGAACAAGGCCCCCCAGGATACTCCTTCACCTCAGGCAGAGAGGGATCCAAGATAACACAGAGAATAATTATTTATGACCAGGCAGTCAACCCTGGAAAATACTACTGTTCTCTCACAATCGATTTCAGTCACGTCATCTGAACAATCGTCTTCCTGCTCAACAAACCATCCATCCTTTCTCTCCAGCGTTTATCCAGGCCAACAAATCGGTCAAGGCACCCACCTCATCATCCTCATCATCATAAAACATACGTGTTGATCCGCTGCTCATTGCAGTCAGATTACTGCTACTTCTCGATTGTTAATTTGCCGTTATACATTTGTGCATTCTTCACATTGTTCTGTTTGGAGGATTTGCAGACAATGATAATCTTCAGGAAATACATTACTTTCTTAACTATCACCCTTCACTTCTGGATTAAAAAGCAAGTATGTACTAAACTAATGACATACCGCGCCTATCAGTATCGACTGCACTCTGTATTTGGTGCTAATGAACAACTGTGATGGAGAGGCATTTGAATTATATCGCCTAAACATCAGCATGTTTGCAGTGACATCACCACTTTGCCTCAATGAGCTCCCAGCATGACTGGAGACTTTGCAAATAAAGTCGTCCATTTCTGTGTATTCTCATTTTCAAAAGGGCTATTAAGTCACGACGGTGTTCATCTGTCATCCCTTTTTTCTTCAACCATTCAAAATATAAACCTCTTATGGTTTATGTTGATATGGATTATAAACACATGCTTCGTATTTTGTTCATTTTGTAGCCTTTTTATTAGAATTCTGTTTTGAGCGTGATATCCATTTTTATATTTTTAACCAAATGAGAATCTTGTGAATGAATCGAATTATACTACCTTAATACCAAATGATCCCCTTAAACTAGGCCTCCCCTTAACCGGAACAATCTCTGACAGTTATATCAGCCTACACTGACAAATGTGAATGTGTTGTTGATCTGAAGGGTATTTTTTACATCCCTCTAGTCGATCAAACATGGTTTCCAGTTCAAACCGTTTTCTTTAGATTGCCATTAACAAATAGCTAATTGGCTAACAGTGACTCAAACTTTATAACTTCAGCCAAATCATGCATCAAACTTGAGAGGAATAGAATTTCACAATTATTTTTTGTTAAGATCAAAGTGACGTTTTTTTCAGTGCAAGCCTGAGGAATTAGTTGCAGTTAATATGGACGCACATCTTTAAATACAGGCGCTCTATCTTACAGGATATTTGTATTCTGATAACATATTATGGGTTTAATCCCTCATTATTCTGAAACCCAGGTTCTCATATAGTTGGTATGAGGTACGCTCTCTAAAATGAGGTCTATGGATGCACCGTTCTACAATTTATTAGTTTGCTGGGTCTTGATTTGTGCATAAGATGCGACACAGTTGCTGTCATAGATACATTCACTGTCTGGCAGTCCAGTAAATTAACCACATGTTGCCATCTGGCCGGGGCTCGGTGCCAGTCCTGCCGGCCTGATGGGGGCCCGCAGACGTGGCGCCCGTAACATCATGCTGAAGCAGCTGAAGTTTTGGATGCTCCGGCCGGTCTTTGCTCTGTTCAGAAAATACCCGACATATAAATTTAGAAAGTCTGTTGAAGCATTAAAATCAGGCTGGCAAAGGTCGATTGAGGTAACGTGAGTGTGACTTTAAAGGTAGAAGCTGGGGCCCACGTTTGGGTTGCGCTGCTTAGCCACCCAGTACGTATCATTTCTTTAGATTTCTATACTTTCACATGAGATTGTGTCGATTTAAGTGAAACCCTGCAGTTGTCATCTGCTTCTTTCTCTCGCTCCAAAGCTTTAAGGGATAATCTTGCTTATTAAATGCAAATAAATACCTCAAAAAGATTCCTCCAAAAAAGAAAAAAAATGTATTTTATTTTTTTCATTCTCCATGAGGCCCTTTTGATGTTAAGGCTTAGATATGTGGGCTACATGCTTATTAGCAGGCTACACACACATCACCAGCCCGGCTAACTTCTTGCAGAGGGCGATTTTCTTCAAAGGAAAGTGCAAGATTCGGTGTTATAGTTTAGGATGATTTTCACACATGCAACCCTCGGAAAGTCCGTCCAAACCTCTTAATGCTGCAGCACAATGGGGCCCTGTTAGTCATGCAGCTCTAGATATCTCAGCATGGAAACACGGGGCGCTTTGTTGTTGCACCAGAGAATTTTTTTTTTTTTCACCTCATCACATAAGTCAAGTCATAAGATCATTTGTAATATTGTAAAATATAAGCATTGTTACTCTTAGAAGTGCATGTGTTTGATTTGCTGAGCTTAGTATGCTTCTGTTTTGTATCTCATGGGGGAATATGAATGGACCCTTTGTAAATTCCGGCACACAAGCTTGTGTTTCCAGTTTTCACAATGCAGCATGTTCATTTTTTTCTGTGTGATACGTTATTTTACATGACTTGATTTTGCCTGCTGGGCCTTTGGCCATCGATCATGGGCCTGACGGGTTCTACTTGATATAAAAATCGTATGTTGATCACTTTGTAATATGAGGGCAGAGCAGGAAATACCCCAGTTAAGACCAAAACCCAATCCATCTCTGCTGATATGAATAGAAACTTGTCCCTGACAGCATTGTTATATCCCAGAAATGTCCCCAATCCCCCTGCGTTGTTCAAGCAACCCCCATGATTGAGCTCCTCAAATTAAATTCAAGTTATGTCCACAGTATTTTTCATAAAAAAGGTCCCTCTAGTGAGTAAAATATGAACTAGTAGAGTAAAACACAAGACATTATTCATATGAACCAAGTTTGGACAAAATCGGACCAAAGATTGAGAAATTATAAAAGTGCATATGAATAAACTGAGAAACACTGTTTTTCAGACATAACTGAAAGTCAGTGTATATGAATAAGCTTCATTAAATCTATCTTGTATATATATAGGATTTTATTCACTCTAATAGTTCATATTTTACTCACTAGGAGGATTTTTTTTTTTTTTTAAATAAAGTTTTTCTGGCATAACTTCGCATTTCATTTGACTTCAATAAGTGGGATTGCTCGTACAATGCAGGGGATTTGGCGCTTTTCAGAGATACCCCTTTACTGTGGGGGAAGTACAGTAGGCCTAGGTGGAGTTATGTTGTATAAAGAGGTCTTCCCCATAACCCTCCATAATCTACTCCTGTTGTGTACATGTATGTGTTTGTGTTTATGTGTGTGTGTGTGTGTGTGCGTGTGTGTGTGTGCACGCGTATATACAAAATCTTCCTACAAAAAACTCTTTGTGTCTGCAGAGCCTTAACTTTTGCTTCAGGGTATTTTTAAAAGAAGTCGAGTTTAGAAGACTCGCCTCTGCTTATGCTCCTCTCTCTCTCTCCTGTTTACACTCATGGTGTGTTTTGCAGTATTTTTTCCTACATTTATTTTGTTGAGCAGTGTTGTATGAACATGCATTTATATGGTAGAGCCTTAATGCACACCGTTGGCGTTGTGTGTGTACGGTTTATTAATCCAACGCTGACGTGAAAAAGCAGGAATTATTCAATGTGTGGATGTGAAGGTCAGATTTACATAAATGTATTTTAATATACAGTAGAAGACATATTTGTGTCTCTGTGCCTTTGTATTATTTATTTTTTCCCCGGAAAGTCGGGGATATTATGGAATCATCATCGGCGCCGCCGCCACAGATCTCTGGATCATTTTCAAATTTTATAAACCGATAGATCTCAGTGTGAGGAAGTACTGGAATGATTCTGGGAAGGGTCAGTTGTGTCTTTCCGACACCAGGGCGAGCTTTATCTTCACAATTGCCAGGCTATAATTTCACAGCCATTGGTCCAATTTAGTCCAAATTTGGTGCATAAAAATCGACTTGAGGAGATCCATCTTCTTCTACACTTTCAATTTTTGTCCAATTTTTCTCCCACATAGACCTCAGCTAGATTCATTTGGGGATTTTTTTGGACATAACTTCACATTTAATTTGAGGAGTTCAATCAAGCGGATTGATGGCACAACGCAGGGGATCAGGGTCTTTTCAGGGATATGCCCTCGCTGACGGGGACGACGGCACAGGTCTATTTTTTTTTCTAGATCTTTTCATTGGATGAACACTGCAGCGAACACGTAAGGAGAATGCTCGGGATCTTCCGTTTCTCCCAGGATGACCTCCATAGTTGTCCTCTGAAGGCGCTGCAAGAGAGCTTCAAAATGAGAAATTAATTGCCAAACAAGCCGCTGCTATCTATTATGTTTCTCATTATGTTCGATGATATCGAAGCAGTACCGGATGTCTGGCTGCATAATTTACCACACCACCCCTCCACCATCACCTTCCGCTTCCCACACCCTTTCACCCCCCCACCCCACACACACACACACATACGCACACACACACCCCTGCTGATAAATCTGCCACAGAGGGCTCCGATAAATGACAGGACTTTTTACTTTTCCCATCATTACCTCAGCCGTCGAGGACATGTGTTTGGTGTTTTGGTGAGGAAGAGGATGCAGATGTGTGATACCACAGATTCTGATACTTCTCTTTCTGCGTGGATGTAAATATTTCTCATCAGATGAATTTCAGTCAGAGTCAGAGTCATACTGGGACACATTATTCAATGTTTAGGCCGACATGTTCATTATTGATTATTGGAATAATGCTGTATAATAATACATATTATTATCAGTTTTTACTGATGTCATGACCCAGATTATTATGAATCCATACAAATTAACCCTCGTGCCTCTCTACGGACATTCATCTCCTCATTTTATTTTTTTTCTGGATACATTTTTTTTTTTTCACAGAAAAAAGAAAAACCACGCATTCCATGTTTTTAGGCTTTCATTACTGCGTTCTTAGCTCAGATGTGGGTTGTTTGTTTTCTTTTACATCTTTGTGTCCGAGCATGCCATTTTTCATTATTCGGCTCTAAAGGAAAATAAAAGCTATTGTCCCCTAAATATATACACTGTATTTATATCAGTGTTATTGCTATTAGTAAAATGCACATCCCCCGCTGTGTGAATGACAAAAATCCATCCATTCACACAGCGGGGGATGTGAGATTTAATATATGTGAAATAACTTAATAATAGTCATAATAATAATGATAATAATAATAAACTTATGGGGGTATTATGTAAATGAACGTGCATTTAAAGTAGCTTAGCTTAATAAAAGTGTAAAATGAATGTAGTATTTAACGTTTCATGTCATTTTAAGGAGGTGGGAATGTTTTTTTTCTTGCCTGAGGATGAGATTAAAACTGAGGTGAGGTGAAGCTCACATGTTAAGGTCATTTCTGTTTTAAAGACATCCAGATCAGGAACTACAATATCACGTATGATACCACAAAATGAGATATGTTCGGAAATCGTACTCATTTTTCTTTTTTTCTTCTGGTGTTTAGATGAGCAGATCCAAGCTCATACGAAGCAGTAAACATAAAGTAAACAATAAAGCCAGAGCGCCCAGACAGTTATCTCAGCATTAGAACTTCAACAACCTACCTGGTTCCGCCTGAAGGTAGCAAAGCCTTTCAACAAGCACCTCTAAAAGTCCCTAATATTATGAGTTGTAGCTCCTGTGGGAAATCAATACAAAATTGCAGAGCATAAAATGACAAATTGTGCAGTTGAGTAACCTTCTGGAAATCTGGAATGCTGGTTCGTCCACTCTACACTGAAATTAAAGAAGTTTTCTAGACTAATAGCTTTGAGGTTGTAAATTACCCATAATGCCACAGCGTGTGGTGTAATTGCTCAATGAGTGAATATCCAGTTATCGATAACGATATACTTCATATCCTAATATGGCGCACAGAAAAGTAACGCAGTAATAAATCTAATAAAAGCCTTCACTGTGGATAATAAAGTCAAAGCTCACATTTATGATATTGCACCGAATAAACAAGCACGAATTTAATGAAGTGTTTATGAATGTTAAAGCTCTTTCGTTTCAAAAGGTTCAAACGTGATGATGAGGATCTCCAACAACGAAATTAGTTTCACTTTTCTTTTTCAGACTTAATTTAACAGGAAGTACCTCAAGTACATGGTTTTCATTTATTTCTTAGAATTTTAATAAAAGATGTGATTTAAAAACATATTGAAGAATTATTTCTTTGCGTATTAATTTAATAATTAATTTTAATATCTCAGAGACTCTAAATTTACTATAAAATGACAAATCGTTTGGTCAAGCATTTTTTCAAACAGAAAAAGAATAAATCAGGTATATAAAATTATTTTTATGATATAATGTTATATTTCTGTGAAAATAGTCACTTTGGATTAGATTAACTCAACCTTTTGTTAAAGCATGTTTTAAGAAAACTAAGTCACATTCTTTTATTTTAGAATGTGACTTAGTTTTATCAAGTTGCTTAATTTTGTTTGTCAGTAATATGGCAAACAAAAAAATCCACTTATGGAATAGGATTTCCTTAGTAGCCACAGATAATGTCTCTTCCTCTGTGGCCACTTTGGCCCGTGGGGTCCCCCAGGGCTCCATCCGTGGCCCCTTACTCTTTAGCATATACATTCTGCCACTGGGTCCAATTAACGTATAACATTTAACAGGTTCTGTCACATTTTTAAATAAGAGATAGCGACTCAAAATGGGCTCAACCAAACAGTTGAGCAGGACATTCAAGGGTTATCCATGTGGGAAGAATCCAAAGCAACTGGACTTCCGTTTTGGCTTGAAAACGTTTCACCTCTCATCCAAGGGGTTTCTAAAGACACACGACTCCAGACAGGTTATAAGGAATTTAATTGTCATCAGACAAAGACAGTTTGGTAGTGCTGACTGAAGACTTAAACATACTTAAAGGTACAAATAGTACACATAGCCCATAATTAGGCTCCATTTTGGAAGAAGTCTGACGCTCATTTCATTTTAACCCCCCAAAGCACTTTTCCACCACTTTAGATCTCAAGTTAGCCGAAGTTGACAAGTCTGCTCTTTGTACCAAAACGGCAAGTCATATAAATCAGATCCATTCATTCACATTGGTTGTAATGGCAGAGCAGGTCCCCAGAACAAAGTAGAATGCGCTGATCCAACTGTGGGAGCCTCCAGCACTGCAGCACAGAGAGAGAGAAAGGCTAATTAGTTCCAAATCAATTCTTTGAAATGAAGCACACTGCTCCGCGTGTGGTGGAAGCAGACGTCATTCGTTTGGTCCGGGGGATTTTTATGCAACGGAAGAATGAGTGGAATTGTCTCAATGAAAGAAAGGCGGGGTGGTCTCAGAAGTCCGCTACTATTTTTCATGAATAACAAGGTTAACAATGAAAGTGTAGGAGTTTGAGAAATAAGAGGACCTGATAGCTGGCTGCTCAACGTCTTTCATGTTTAATTGGTAACTAAGTGCAATTAATAATGCATTTCAATTTTTACGGTACGTACACTGATTGGCCAAAACATTAAAACCACCTGTGGCTTAACACTGTCTAAGCCTCCTTTTGTCACCAAAGCAGCTCTATTCAGCTCTATGACGTCCCGTGTGTTCTGATACCTTTCTAACAGAGCTGGCACTAACCTATTGAGCGGTTTGTGCTGCAGTGGCTCCTCTGGGCGAGCTTTTGCTCTCCATGCGCATCAGTGAGCCTTGGGCACCCATGACCCTGTTACCGGTTCACCAGTTGTCCTTCCCTAGACCTCTTTGGCAGCCACAGACCGGGAACACCCAACAAGACCTTCAGTTTTACAGATGCTCTGACTCAGTAGTCCAGCCATTACATTGAAGCCCGTGTCAAATTTGCTGAGGTCTTTATGTTCCCCCATTTTTCCTGCTGCCAACACGTCAAGTTTGAGGACTGACGAAAGAATAAACGTTATTATTTACTCCCCTGTTAATGGTTGTAATGTTATGGCTGATGTGTATACTGAAATTATATTTTTAAGTAACAAATGCATGAGATATAAAGTAATGTTTACAAACATTATCACTGTTTTGTACAAATATGTTGTTGAAATCTAGTAGTTTCCATTTTAACCAGCCTCTCTTTTTTACACAGCAATTATATTTGATCTTATTCTTAGGTACACGTACATGTGCTTGATCAGAATGGGGATATTATATATCTGACTCATGATTTGGGATTCATAATTCAATCACTGTCCTTGAAATGAACGTGGACTAAATTTCTGGTAAAAATCTCATTTTTAGACGATAAACTATTTTTATGTTTTAGATATAAGACACGGATTATTTCTCTGGTTGTAGGCTGTCCTCCTCGAAAAATTTATAGTTTGACAAAGTAATTTATGGTAATTCATATCAAACCATACACTCATGTCTCCTTCATCTTTAACGGATCGGTTATAATGACTAAAAATCTCAAGAAATCTCGCTTTCATACGTTTCGTTTTCACACACCATACGAATGTATTGTTTGAAGAGGCTACTGAGCATCTGAGTTACCATGGCGACAAGACGCGTCATGTGGATAATAAATAAAAAGTAGTCATGAAACTGAAAGTGAAGTTTGTGGCAGGTAGCAACTGTAGAGCAAGTAAGAAAAAGAAAGGTTCATGGCTGTCACAGCGTTGCTAGCTAACAAGTTAAAACTCTGTATAGTCCGACGTAGCTAGCTTACCTCAAGATTCTCTCTGCTAAATGGACCACGCATATTGTCCAAGGCGTTCTACCCCACCTACGAGTCCAGATACGCCGGCGCCCTTTTTTTGAAAGAGGTTTCGACACACAGGACGGCAAAAAAATGATCAAGAAAGCGGGTTTCTAAAATTAAAATTAATTGTTACTTTTTATTTCTTGAGAAGAAACAGATACCCCAAACTAAACTTTCTCCGCTTCCGCATCCACGTTTGGAGAATCTCTACGCTGTTTGGCTCTTGCGTCACGGAAAAAGGATCCCTCCAGCTGAAAGATTCAATGAGTGACGCAAATAATGCAAAGCTGGCTTTTTGTTTTATTTGTGTTATTGTCTTTTACTTTATTATAATCGTGTAATCTAAAATCATCACAGGACGCAGTTTGAAAAACAAATTTAAATCAGAAAATTCAGCAGATGACGAGGTTATCCACCTTTGCTCACATCTCCATGTCCTTTATTCTACCCACAAGCAAACTCGCGTTGAAGTTTTCCTCTGAGGTCACTCACCGGTGCCAGGGAGCATACCAAAGCCTTACTCACCTCATTTATACTCCTGAGCTTGTTTTTTTTCCCACTCCCTTCATCCCTTTGGATAGAAGACAAAAGCTGGCAAAGCAAAACAAAATGTCCTTGTGTTGTCTCCAAGGCGATTGTGCCTGCAGACTGGGCCTGTTGTGTGCAGTTGGCGCTGCTTTTTTTCCCTACTTCCTCTCATCTCATGGAAATGATATACATGTTACTCAAGGACACTTATTTCTTTTCCATTTCCACTCTTTGTGTGCCTCTGCAGTCGTCTTCAACATACTGTCCGTTGAAACAAAGTAATTCATCTCTGAGCCCAACGGGATCATCTGGAAGTCTAAAAATTACATTCTAGACATGTTTCCTGGTGACTTTGAATTAACTTCATGCTGCGATGGCGATTTTCCGTAAGCCCTGTCTCTGAACCGTCTCTGTACTGCAGGGATGTCAGAGGAAAATAGCAAGAAGTCCATTTAGTCAACCCAAACCAGGTCCATGTCCCATCAAAGCAAGTCCGGTCTGTGGCCCCTAACCTCCAACTCTCTAATGTAATAATGGTAATAGGAGGGGGGGAAAAGATGAAATAAGAATAATGTAGGAAACAGAATTTAACATGCACCATTCAATAACTAAATAAACGCTTCAAAAATGCTTGATATACTGTCTTCAGTGGGAACAGACCTGCACCAAGAGTTGCAATTAAGCCATTCCGTTCAACAACAGATAATAATAAACATACAAATAAGAACCTTGCAAAGTGTAAGTTCATGCAAATTTCTCTTTTTTTTTTTTTTATTAAATGTTTTAGTTTTGGAACTGAATCAATTGCACTATATTTGAAATTAAGTAAGAAGTGTAAAAATATATAGTTTAATTATGTGATTAAGAGGGAGACCTCTTTACATTTAAGTTACATTTAACATTAATGAGTTTGAGAAGATAAAGATAATAATATATCATTGTATCAATATTTCATCATTATATCCATCTATACTGGTTGTATATACATGTAAATATATACTTGTATAGATATATAATTAATATATAATAAATATGTAGTATGTACATATATGTAATGATATAATAGATTGTATAGATAACAATAGAGTATGAGTAAGTACGAGTAATAAAGAGTATTTTAGCTGGCAGCAATACCCCATACTTTTTTAAATCTAGTAGTCGCTGACATCAGTAAACCCAGAGATAAAGATATTAAAATTAGTACACACAAAAGCCTCTTATGGTATTTTAATTGCAAGTAAAATTGCCGGGTGACCACAGGTGACCACAGGTGACCACAGGTCACCCGGTATTACTGGTCACGTACAAATTGGGCTTTACAATAAGGTTCCAAGATGGCTACCTCTACTGCTGGTGATGTCATCACCTCATTTGGTTTGGCTAAAATAGTTTATTTTGTTGTGAAATGCCGACAATATGTGTCCTGTCGTGTGTCCGGTAACCCAGTTATCCATATCTAGTCATGTTTTAATCAATATTTCATGCATGTCATGCTTTAAATGAGCATTATTACCTCATTCGTTGTAGTAATTAATGTTAACTTTAAGCATTATGCGCCCATGATGCAAAACCAAACCCCCTTCACAAATCCTCAAGTGCTTTTAGATTCATAAACACAGAAAAATCAGTCAAGCCTCATTAATTAACTCACTTGAATTTTTTTATCATACTCTGATGACACAAATCCCTTAAGCTATTATTATATTTTCATATAATAACCTCTACCCTGTCTCGGTCTCTGACGTCCATGGATAGGATACCATGATTAAATGTGCAAAGACAAAGACGCAACACTTCAAAAACCTTCTAGTAACTCGGACACTTCCTGTAAACACAGTCAGAGAGAAAGATGGCGTCCGTCTCCACCGGTCTGGGATCTCCCCGATGTTCTTGTTAAGCCTTCCTGATGTCAGACGCCTTCTTATCGGCCAATTATTCAGGCGCGTGTTGAAAGTTTTGTTTGAGCTTCAGGATTTGCTGCTTTCCAGTCCGTGAAAGAGAATCTTCTACAGACTTGACATCTTTAGCAAAAAAGTCTCGAAGGAACCCTCAACTAAAAAGATGATCTTTCCAAAGCAGTAGTTTCTCATTTCAGTTTCTAAAATAGATGACAGATGCTGACTCTGGGAGGGTCTATTGAAGTTTTTTCTTATCTGTAGGTACTTGTTTGGGAGGAAACTCAGACCAGGCGTCTGACCTCCCACCACCATCTCATAACACCGGGTCCGCCAGCTTCTATTGGCCTTTTTCAATCCTCTTCATAAAAGCTGTGATCCCGTCTGGTGGCGTCCAAATATGGACTTATGAGAGAGAGATGGTTACATCTTAACCTGATACCACGCTGTAATCACATTTCTAACTGTGGTATATTATTGCTATTGTCTTACAGCCTTCAGGCTTTTAAAGGAATAGAAACAGTGAGAGGCAGCGTGACCGAGTAACTTCATATTAATCCAAGAAATAAAACGCTGTTTTGCTCAGTTGCTCTGCTGAGCTGTACCAAATTGGATTGGGATATGCTGAAGACCTTCTGGGTCAAAAAGTAGGACCAGGAGTGATGTTTGGAGGAGGTTCTACATGAGGTTCTGGAACAGAAACAGGAGCTCACTTATTATGTTGAAGTTAAGAATACAGTAAACGAAGGGAATACAAGATATGCAGTAGATAATATAGTCTACATCGTCGATCCATTCAATCCTATTTCATGGAGCATTTTCAATTTTAGACCCACATAGACCTTGGTGCGAGGAAGAACTGGACTGATTCTGGAAAAGGTCGGTTGAATACTTCTGACACTAAGTGGAAGTTTATCTTTATTATTACTAAAGTTTTCCGGCCACATAGTCTCAACAGTCAGGTCTTTGTTTTTTAATCTTGAATACATAGCTTTTTACTACTTTGTTCCTATTTTACCCACTAGAGGGAGCTTCTTTTTTTTTTTTAGAAACAGTTTTCCAGACACAACTACATAACCGTTGGTTCGATTTAGTCATAATTTGGTAAATAAGAATCGACTCGAGGAGATCTATCAAGTGTATATCATTTTTCACTCCAGTATTTCATATTTTAACCACTAGAGGGAGCTGTCTTTACAAAGAAAGCACTATTTTTGGATAGCGTCACATTGAATTTGATGAGTTCAATCATTGAAGGCTTTTCTGGGATAAACCCTTTCTGTCGGTTACGACAGCAATGAGGCCCAGTTCATATGAAGAAAAATGTGTTTTTTTCTTTTTTCACATTGTACATAATTGCCCTCTAAACCGACTCAGCTTCCTCCTCTTGGCGCAGAAATATGTTTTAGGCCTCATATATGAGCTTATGAACGTATCGCATCTTTTTGTGCAGTTCACTTAACCTGCATTTTTGGGCATGAACCAGATTCTGCACAGGAAAAAAATATGCTGAAATAGCGTGGCTATCCAGATTACAAAAATATCCTTATCCTAATGGGCTCGTCTTCGCACCTTTTGAGCCAGTGGCTTATCTAAACCTGTGCTCCGTGACATTTACTGACCTCAATATGAGCAGCGAATTTTCATGATCAGATTTCCATGAGCTGCTCTAATGGTCTCCCTCACTACCTGCCGTCTGAGCAACACCGGCCCATTTCAATTATATCAAAACGAATGCCGCCTCCCTGTTTGAGAGAGTGGATGTGACATATTTGAGAGTCTTATCACCGCTCCTGAAAAAAAACAAATGCATAAATAAGTTATTCCATAAATAATGAAATAAACAAGACTGGTGTCCTTGAATGTTTTCCTCCCTTGTATTAGCACACTCTGAAGGATCTGGTGGGCTACAGCGGGGCAGATGGATGATGATGTCTGGAACATAAATGGTGATGTCTCTGCGGCTGGTGGAAATGTTAAATCCCTGCTTGAGCACTTATATGATTTCTTTTTTTTCTTGTTTTTCTGTATAATTCACAGTTGATGGGTGGTGAGTTGTCGGTTTATGAGTGTGCAGCTGCCGGTTTGTTATTATGTATTTATGGTAGCTTACTCAAGCTCCGTGTTCATGTACAACAGCGTGATGGTGTATTTTCCTAGCTCTCAACTTTTACTGCTATATGCTGATTCGCTGATTTGTTTCGTTTTGGGTTTTTTTGTTGTTTTTTTCTCCTCCTGTCGGTGAACTCTGAAAGATGTTCGACCTTCGGACCCTGTGGCTCGGCATGCCTTTGGTTCGCAAAGCAATTCAATTAGGTTCTTGCTATAGTTCCATCTTACTGATGGAGTGCCTCCACAGGAGCATCCAAGATACCTACTGCTCTTAAAAACAAAGTCTTTTGTTCAGCGAGAGAAAAATAAATACTCAACCTGCTCGGAACTCTTGCTGAGACTGCAACCTATTTCATCAACCTAGACTGCTGCTGAATGCTGCCATCCATTGAATATATTAATTGCTCATAGTGGATTGGTTTTGTTGCAACCTCCAAGAAACCTCTGTGAAAAACTTGTGCCGCAAATTAATGCTGCCTTTTTTTTTCTTTCTTATACCTCTTTAAAAGTCGTCCGGGGAGAATATCAAAATTGAAAGTCACTGAATCTCAGCAGCCGTGTGTCGGAGGTATCATCATATTATCAAATCTCTGTGGAGGCGTGACGTCCATTACACCTGTCAACCTAAAATTGACCCTCATTAGATTTTGTTTTTGCTCCCCTCTTATATTGATTGGCACCATTTGTCACACTTGTCATTTTGATTGTATCTCTGCGTTAGGCCGAAAAAAAACATTCAACCAAATTGCATTTTTGCAAAGCCTCATATTATGTGGTGTGTGTTTGAGTGTGTGAGTGCGTGTTTGAGAAAGTCCGCCCTTAAATCTTTATACTGCGTCCAGCAGACTCTCAGAATCATACACAGTTAAAATATCATTTGATAAAGACACAATGCATAGTGAATAATATTTTGCAAATATAACAATGTTATGTATAACTGCTGTTGCCCCCGACAGCATGGGTGTATCCCCGAAAAAGTTCCGAACACACTGTATTCTACAACCCATCCCCCTGATTGAACTCCTGAAATTAAATTTGAAGTTTTTGTCCACGGTATTTCCGGTCCCCAATGTGAATAAATTATTAATTATTGGAGTAAAATATGATATAAAATGATAAATCTCCTCCAGTCGATGAATACGCACCAAATTTGGACTAAATCGGACCAAAAACAGTTTTTTGTACAGGAAACTTAAAATATTTTCAAAAGAAAGGCTCCCCCTAGTGAGTAAAATATGAACTTTTGGAGTTAAATATGACATAAACAACATATATCTCTTCAAGTTAATTCAAAGTCATTGAATTTGGACTAAATCGGATCAAGGTTCGAGAAACGCTGGCATGAAAACTTTTTGAGATTAAGTTCCCCCTAGTGAAAGAGATGTTTAACCAAACTACACCAAAATAAATCCAGCTCTTCTTCGCACTAAGATCTGTGGGCTTATACATTTTAAAAAATGATCCATGAAATATTTTTTGAGTGATGTCCAGAAAACAGTGATTTTCCCTTTTTTTTTTACTCCCCCTAGTGAGTACAATATGAACTACGAGAGTGAAACGTGAAATTCACAAAAAAGATTTTGAGGCGATTCATGTGCACCGAATTTGGACTAAATAGGACAAAAACCTTTTTTGTTTAAAAAAAAAAAAGGAAGCTCCCCCTAGTGAGTAAAATATGAATTATGAGGGTAAATTATCACTTAAACAAGATAGATCTCTTTAAGTCAATTCAAAAGCATCAAATTTGGACTAAATCAGATCAATGCTCTAGAAATACAACCACAAGATATGTCTTGAGTCAATTCAGATGTATCAAATATGGACTAAATCGGCCCAACGGTTAGGGAGTTATGTGAATAACACAACAATGACATAATAAGGCCTGCAGAAGAGTCGTCCACAAGATGTTGGAGGACGTCTCGGGAACAGCTGGCTACTCTCCACATCCTGAAGATGAATTATGATCTCTGTGATCCTCCTGACCCAACGAAGCTTCTCATTCATAGAAAGCCTGTAGCTAATTTAATTTCTGGCCCCTGTGTTCCAGTCAGAGACACAAAGGAAAGAATATATAAGGGGACAGAATTGATGAGCAGACGAGATGATTGATGACAGGAAGGTGAGGAGGTGCAGGGAGAGGAAAGGACCCCTCCCATCTTTACGGGCGCTTCATTGTTTACATGTGTGTTGACGCTACGGTGGACTTCGTCCCCAACAGCTCAGGTATCATTAACAAGAACAATCTCCAGGAGTGGACTTACAGTTTGTCCCAGCTGACCCTGAAACGGTGTGTGACGACGTTCTGGCCCATGTTTGACCCCGCAAACATCTCTATTTAAACTTCGCCGCTGTGCGTGCGTCGGTGCGGAGGAGTTTAGCCAGCGGGGGTCCCAAAAGAGAAGCATATGCATGCCTGTTCAATTTACACCTGCCACTTGTAATAGAAGTATTTTTATAACTTATTCTCTGAAAGTGACATGTGGGAAAAGAAACTATGCGACCCGTAGACATCTGCATATGATATCTGTCTCACACTGTAAAAAAAGAATTCTTCTCTGGTTACACACAATAAAATGAAGTATTAACAAGTCTAACATTAAAGCTGAAAATACTTCATGTAATTCAATATAATATTAATGGATGTCATTATCTTTTTACAGTGTGTAATATTTGTTTTAAACTACTGCATGAATGAAATAATGCGCAGAACAATACACTAATAGTAAACAAGTACTTATTTACTGTGTTAGATTTTACTTTAAAGATAAAATCGTTAAAGAATTTCTGAAGCTGGAATGTCTCGTTTTTATGCGTTAGGGGTTGAATCATGCACTGTAAAAAGAAAATTGTTGATGAAGTTAAAGAAACTACTTCAACTGGTAACAGCAAACGTCTAACTTATTTACTAAATCTTTAATTTAATTTAGTGTTGTCAGTTGAAGTATAAGTTTATCAACAATTCTGTTTTTATAATAATGCACTGTAAAAAGAGATTAGTTGATGTACTTAAAAAAATGACTTCAACACTAGATTAAATTAAGACTCTAAAATACTTAATTTTATTAAAAACATTTTTATGTTCATCAAAAATTGTTTTACATATTTTACCCTAAAATCTGCATTATATTTAATGTAACGTATATTTTAATGTAACTTTTTTTTTTTAAAGAGATATTAGGATCAAACCTCCGAGTTTCAGCCACAAGTTGAACTTTGAGGAGAAAAGTTCCTCAAAGTTCCATGTTATGCACTGTAAAAACAAAATTGTTGATGAACATAATACACTTAAACTCCTGATACGCAAATAAGCAAATTGTTCTAACCTATTAATTTAATTATAGGTTAATTAATTTCATGGAGTGTGAGAAGTTCATCAACAATTCTCTTTTTACAGTGTATTTCACCAGAACCAAACTAAACTAAATCTGCCTCTCAGACGTTGATGAAGTGACAGATTCTCGATCTCTTTTATCCAGCTCACCGTCATGCCAAGAATGTTCCGGTTAACTTTGTTCCGTCTTTCTGTTCTGACAGACACTTCCTCCTCCATCATGGTCTACATGGACACAACAACAATAACGAGGACCACCACTCGACTGAGCACTCTGACCGTCACCGCCACCACAGCCAGGACCACCACTACCAAGACGCCCGCTACAACAACCGCCATGACCCGGACGACATCCACGGTGAGGGGGCCCGTCCACACGCTGTTGGAGGGTTTGGTCCCAGAGGATGACGACCGGATGCCCGCTTCCTCCAAGCTTCCCAACATCAGGGCGGAGTACTGCAATCCCGTGGCGACGATGGAAATTTCCTGGCCCAAAACCAAGCAGGGCATGGTGTCCAAGCTGCCGTGTCCATCTGGAACAATAGGTAAGGAGGATTAGTCCAAAATCTAAAGAAAAGTTCTATAACAGAGTTTTTCCACCATAGCCACAATTCCTTTTACATTATTAACCAGATTTGAATGAAAGCCAGACTTATTTGCAAGCTTAAAGCATTACTTTATCTTTTTTTTTTTATTCATTTTTAACAACTGAAGTAAGATGAAGGCAACTGGTTAAAACTACATGTTTAATAAATTTGTCCACTATTGTTATGTGGTCCTGTCCCGATCATCCAATTATGACAGTGGCAAACCCAGACTCCAGGAGGCTCCAGGCAACGAGTCTTAGCTTCAGGCTCGGATCGCGTCTCTCATCAACTTGACAGTAATGGGAAGTGCAAAATCGATTTTTTTTCATGATGGAGGTACTACTTCTAAAGAATTCTAGACCTAATTTGCATTTTCAAGTCGTATACGCTGTAAAAATCCACCATCTTTGACAACCTGACGGTAAAGCCCCTGGAGTTTGTCTCTTCTCTGCCCTCAGCTAGAATGTACCTTGTTTTTCTTCACTTATCTCTTTTCAGGATCCTTAACGTCAACCTTAATGATATACTATTTCTGCAATTTCTCTTGTAAAGATAGTCAAAACAATTCTGTCCAACTGTCACATGGTAGATAGAAGGGGACCGCATCAGGGGATGGTTAGGGTGTTGGTTCACCGTTTACTGCTTTTTACCTTTTGCTAAAGGTTGTAGTGTGAGCGTGAAGCTCCCTCTAGTGGACATGGGTGGTAATTTGCATCCAAAATTTTTCTCTGCTGTCAAAATTGTAATTTTTGGCACATTCTGGGTCCATTGTTTATCCAACTGTGCCAAATGAAGATTCCTCCTGGTTCTATCCCCAAAACTATGTTGAAAATAACATGAACTTTGTGTTTTTTCAATCAAATATGTTGCCATAGATATCAAAACATTTCTTAGGGAATTCATTGATTGATTTTGCTTCATGGTGTCTCTGTCACATAATAATAATAATAATAATAATAATAATAATAATAAAATGTTATAATCTTTTTTATAGGTACTGATAGAAATGTCACTGACCTTGAAATGAACTTATTATGTAATTATTTCCCAACCTGTCCATAGACACCGAGGTGATGCAGACACACCTGATAGTTATGGAGCTATTTTGAAGTTTCTTTCTGTTAAGTGAACTTAACGCGTTAAAGGACTTTGTAGCTGTCATTGCGACATTCATCAGTAGGAGTGACTGTTTGGGCCTACCCTGACGATTCACGTCTGGCGTTACACTCCACAGACTTTCAATATATTACCACAATGTGTGATATAACGGAAAAAAAAGAAAAGAAAGTTGCATCCTGTCGACCTATAAAATAATCCCAAACCTGTAAGATTCAGCCATAATTAACAAAATATATGCATGTATATGTTTTCCCTTTATTCCATCTCTGTGAGGATGTCTCATTATGAATACGTCTCATTAGCCCACGCTGTCTGCCGCGGGGATCTTCGCATCGATGTTAGTCGCTGGTGTGTTTATTGTTTACACTCCCCCTGCAGCACTCGGTCTCCTGCTTCCTGTCCCCCTTCCTCACTCTTCCATTCCTATCTCTCACTCATGCAAGCCCACAGTCAGCTCAGCGTTCCATCTGTATGGAATAGATCTCACACCCATCTGTATTTGTTTTGGTCCTGTCTCTCAGGACAAAGTCGGTATAATTAATTTGTGGTCAAACACATTTGGTGCGAGGCGCTTTGGAAAAAGGCTATTGAGTTTTCTTTATCCGGCATCACGGTGTTTGTTTCCATAAATCTCCCCTCAGTTCTGTGTTTGTATCAATACTGAGAGAATGAAGTCAGATGTGCGTTACGGTAAAATCGATGTTCGCTGCGTTACTTATAAAAAGCTTTTCCTCGGAAAGTCGGAATATCTGTGATGACACCCAGCCACGAAGCATTCTGACGGAACTACACTGTAAAAACGAGATGTCGTAAACGTGCGTCGTAACTATGAAGATTTAAGTACCTGAGGATGGTTTTTTATGTAATTTTAAACTGATTTATTTTATTTCTTATCATACTTTAATTTAATTAGTTGACTTGTTATTTTTTATTAGTTTTTTTCTAGATTGAATTTCGATTTTTCTTTTTTCAATATTGATCAAATTGTATAAATAGTAATTGTATAAATCCAGCAAAGTTCAAGCATTTTGAACATACATTCAAACATTTTTGTAGCTTTTATCCATACGTTAAAGGAACATTTTCACTCTCCAAAATGCAAAAATGTGCCTTTATATATTTATTTATACCTTAAACCACCTTAGAATTGGTACCTACTGAGGATCAGCCGGTGTGACACGTCAAATTTTACCATTTTTTACGAAATTTTGTTGTTTTTATCCCAAATTTAATGAAACAACAAATCATCGATTAACTTTTTTTTTTAAATTTTAACAAAATCTACGTTTTGTCATGTGAGAATAATATTTCTCTATCAGAGAATTCAATTTCTTACATTTTTCTGCCAGAACTGATTTAACTTCAACAAGTTCCATTGCTTTGAAAAGTTTAAGCTGATTTCAATAAAAAAAAAATTAAAAAATCTTTATTAAAATCAGGAATTCAAACTTTTACCTGTGCTGTATTCAAATTTACATTGGACAAATGTAAACCGATCAAATGTACGTATAAATTTCCAAAAATTCCCTTGGGATCAGTAAGGTATTTATCTTTCTATCTCTTCTAGCTGTATAAGAGCTGCATCCTCAATACACCGCAAGTTTTACAAAACACCCAACCATGAACTGAAAAAACCCAGAGAGGATGTTAATAATACTCTTATTGTACGTACAGAGTTCAACCAGGCGGATCGCATCTTCAAAACAGTGGATTGGGTTGTTTTTTTTAGGGGATATAACCTTTGCCGTTGCTGTTTGTGACGATACGGAAGACCTACTTATATCCCTTTATTCATAAATGTAAAATTCTTTTGGCAGACTTGGGAGCATCTGAAACCGAATCAGTTGTACCCTCAAGTCCTGGTATTGTTGCATAGCAACCTGGTAAAGATACATTATCAAACCCCAGAAAAAGAGGTGGTGCAAATTGTAGATGTAAAAGTTGGGAAACTATCTTTATTAAGGAATTGTCTCAAACTTCCCCTAATGCTTCCTTTTTTAGAAAAGAAGGCATTAGGGTTTTTCATCATCCCCTGAAACCCGGCTTGAAGCCTGAAACAATTCCAATTGTTTCATAGAAACACACAGGCACGGTCTTTACTTGCTGAGTTCATAAATGGGCAACACCAACACCCGTCGAGACCTCCCTGGGAGCCGTCATATGACAAGATGAGAGGAACACATAACCAATCTCCCCTCAGCACCTCTTCAAAGCCACTGCTCTTCAGACAACACTGCCGAGCAGATCATAACGGCGTGAGCTTCCTCTGCCACTCTTTGAAAGTTCCTCGAGCTCGCCTTCTATCCACCTCGCTTCGCTTGCCATCATCCCGTCTCCCCTCTGACTCCCGCTCACATTCCCCTCCTTTCATGCTCCTTCCCCTGCCTCTCAATATAGGACGAGACGCGGCGTCCCTTATCTTATGAACGCATCCAATCTCAGGCTGTCCTAGGTGGACTGGGGGAGGAAATTATATGTCAATCAAAACGTGTGTCTGTTAATGTCGGTTGTCTCGTCCTGCGCCGCGCCCTCCTCTGAGTTAGAGCAAGGGCGATTTAATGTCAGCATGTGGCATTGCTGATGACAGTTTTGAAATGTAGACATAAGAAGTTATTTTAGGTTCAGCATGTGGAAGAACCGCGGAGGTCGCTCACAAAAACAACCGTTGGCTCAGTGAGGAAAAGTGACATTATTAATTAGAAAGCAATTAGAGGGCAAGAACATCGGTCACGGCACAACTGTACCCAAGGTAGACATTATTATGATCAGAATCAATTAGATCAATTTATTCAGGAACTCTTCACGCAGATTCGACCATTAATTTATGAGTTATTGTCAAAAAACCCAAAAGTGCCCCGTCTCGCAATGGTTAAGAAAAAGTTATTATCATGTCACGGAATGAGGTCAGGACGTAACGTCACCAAAATAGAATCACCTCCAGAATGTGCCAAAACCTACCTGTGGGTATAAATTCATGCAAATACGTACATTAGTTTATGAGTTATTGGAAAAAAAAACCTCTCCTATGGATAAAAAAAACATTATGATGACATCACATCATGAAGTGATGATGCAAGTAACCACGATATACTTATATTTCTATGATATACCAAAAACCAAATACCTCTGGGTACAATTTTATGCAAATATGTCCATTGATCTATGAGTTATTGCAAAAACACAAAAAGACCTTTTTCAAATGTTTAACATAACGTTATCATGACGTCACTCCTTGAGGTCCAGGTATAACATCAACCAAAATAAAGTCATATCTAGGTTGTGTCAAAACCTACATGTGGGTAAAATTTCATACAAATCTGACTATTAATTTGAGTTACTGTAATAGAAATACTCCAAAGGTGTCTTATTGTGTTTAATAAAGTGTTACTATGACATCACATTGTTAGGTCATGAAGGAACAACACAATTAATCATCCCCAGCATATGACCAAACATGTCTGTCGAGAAAATTTCATGCAAAACTATCCATTAGTTTTTCCTTAATCCAGGTAACAAACAGACAAGAAAGTTTATAATAAAAGAAAACCTCCCTGTCGCAGAAAATCACGATAAAACAGAATAATTTTAGATTTATTGGTGCTTGACTCCTGGAGGAACAGTTCCCCAATTAAGTTCCCCAAAGTTTTTCTCAAACCGGTGTACTGGACCCGTCTGAAGCTGAACCAGGTTTTGGCATCTTTCCCTTTTTCAGGCAGGAGTTGAATGGTGGCACACATGCATGACTTTAATGATTTAAATGAAGGTGCTGTCTCGGCGAGCTCGGCTTTCCTCAAATGAAATAATTCCATTTTAGTCACTATAAGATAAAAACATCCAATTAAATTTTGCTACAGCCATAAAATAAGCATTTAAGTGTTTTGTTTTGCAGGATGTCGTGGTTTTTATTTGTCAGTTTTGCAAATAACTGAAAGCAATGTGTGGCCTATGACTGTGTGACGGGAAAACCGAGTAGGACAAAATGAGGAAAGCGTGACCCGGCTCTGATTGAGTCCCGGGAGATCTTCAAGAGAGACACACATATTGACAAATAACACACCGTCCTCGCTGACATGCTTGTCTTTTTCATTAAATAGGTCTCCTGCCAATGTTCTCACTTCAGCCATTGTCTTTCTCCCATCTATAGGCGTGGCCTCATACATGTGCATGGGTCCGGACGGATACTGGGACCCCCAGGGACCCGACTTTAGCAACTGCACCTCCCCCTGGGTCAACCTCATCAGCCAGAAGGTACCAAACTGCTGGATATAATGACAAGAAATGTGGACATTCGGGTTGTTCGGAGTGGATTTTTCTTGCTTTTGGTCCACTCTCTACTGGTCAATTAAAGTGACGGATTAGCTGCAGGTTCTGCTCAGTAGACCGGTTATGCAGGTTTGGTGCCGGTGGATGTATGTGGGACTGACGGAAAACTAATACCAGAGCGCCGTAGTCTAAAGTTCTGCTAATCTTGAACACTTAGGTCACTTAGCTTTTTGCTAATTTGTGACTCTTTCAGGGCGGAACCAACCACATGCATCCGACACATCCACATTGGGTCACTTCCATATGTGGTCCTTAATCAGACACAAACACTATATACACTATAAACACTACACTATAAAAACTACTCTATAAACACTATATACATCACTTTAAACACTATAAACATCACTATAACATACATCTGTATTGATATTGTGCTACGTGTGACGGCTGTGATATGGGTCGGTTCTGGGCCGTGAACCGTTGGTACTGGAGTCTGATAGAGGCCATATTTCAAAAGGAATCTGAACAGCTACACAAAAAAATCCAATGTAGCAAAAAACATCTGAATTGAGCATTGAGTCTCAGGTCGTGTGAACGCAGCCTTTATATGGGGAAAGGATGCAGCAGCAGGTTGACGGTCTCATTCGCCCATAGGCATGTTCTCCTGCAAAGCCCAACGCGACGCCTCCCACATTTAAGTCTGTAATACCACAAAATCAAAAAAAGGAGACAGTCAGAGCAACCGAGGTTCAAGACTCCAGGTTCTTAATTGAAGGCGAAGCTGAAAACAGCCTCCCTTGAACTCACAGGACTCTGGGGCGTGCATGTTATAACAATCGAGATGTGCTCAGCGGCAGGAAATTCAGCCCATTAGACAAACTGCAGTTTGCAGATATGGATTGAGGATGGCTGCCGGGGAGCAAAAATAGAAAGCGGAGAAATGATCAGGTGCATTTCTCTGCTGCAGCGTCGTTGGAGCGGTGCAATAAAAGCTCCAACTACAGGCAGCTGTTTGGAGAAAAATAATTAAAGCAAATTTATTTCCGAGCCTGCAATGGAAGCGGCTTTGCCTTTGCCATGTTATTGCATGGAGCCAGCAGTAACAGTGTGACTGTAAAAATCCAGCAGAAATCCATGTGATAATTAAATACTGTCATGTTTATATCCCCAAATTATTATTATGGAATTGTAATAATTCACATCCTCAGCGTTAAGACGGTAAATCAATAACTATTTCCTGCGTTTAAGCACTTTGAGATTTAATCCAAATGTAAAGTGCGTTATAAATTAAATTTATTATTATTATTATCATTTTCAGGTTTTATTGGAGCTTTATCTCCAAAAGCTTTTGGGCCATAATTTCTCAACCATTGGTCCGATTTAGTCCAGATTTGGTGCATCTGAAGCGACTCGGACGTCTATCCTTTATATATCATATTTTACTGTAATTGCTTGATTGTTAATCACTAGGGGGAGCCTTTTTATGAAAAACACTGTTTTTCAGAGATGACTTCCTAAGCACTGGTCCTTTTTAGTCCAACTTTGGTGCATATGAATTAAATCAAGGATATCTATCTTGTACATATCATATTTTACTCTAATTTCATATTCAACCCATTAGGGGCAGCTTTTATTTATGGAAAATATAAGATTATTGACATAACTTTCCAACCGCTGGTCCGATTTAGTCCAAATTTGATGCATGTGAATCAGTTCAAGGAGATTAATGTGGTATCTTACTGTAATAGTTCATATTTCACCCACTAGGGGGAGATATTTTATGTTTTTTTTCATTGTTTTTGTTGCTTTTTTATGCATTTAAATGGAGGAATTCAATCGGGGGATTGTTTGCAAAACGTAAAGGATTGGGGGCTTTTTGGAAATTGACCCTTGCTGTGAACAACAGCATCGGCCTAGTTATAACAAATAATAGTTTTTGGGGTTTTTGACTTTACATTCATTACTTTAGATATAGATTCTCATTACCAGACTACATTCAAAAAGAATATTTTATAGAACTTAAGAAGCCAAGGAAGTGACAGCAAATAAACAGAAGGAATGAAAAAATAGAGCTATTTATTGTTCCAAATCCGGGCTCCCCTCATTAAGACACAAGAATACGGAAGGGAAGGGGAAAACATCTTCCTGAGATACATTCCCTCACAGACACCTCTGTAACGACCAATTTAAGCAGCATAACTCGCCCCACAAACAAACTCAGAGCTGATGATAACAGCTGATGCCAGAGGAAATCAGGTTGGGCCTCAGGGCGACAGTTATGCCGCTCATCTCACTTTAGTTTATTAATTAAAACCTTGGCAGTAGCTGACCTTTGAACCGCATTCAAATGTGTGCTGCGTATTAAATCACTAGTCGGGTTATTTTCCTTATTCGGAGTGTTGAAGAATATTCAAACATCTAAAATTGGACAATCTGAATCTTATGCCTTAAAAGTATCTTGAAGTAGGCCTAATCTTCTGCATATATGTATTTTTTTGCTTTTCATCTAAAGAGGACTTCAGCATTCTTTCATATCTGGCATCCTTTTTTTCTTGAACATCTCAAATATGTCTTAAATGGGTTTTTTCTAATGGCCTAAAATGTTCTTAAAAAGTCTTTTAACCTGTTAAAACCTGAAGAAATGTTAAAAAAAAAAAAAAAGTGTATTTCCCATGAACTATCTTAGATTATATTAGAAATAAAAGGCAAAATTATTTTGCTGATAATTGTAATTTTACATTAAAACCCATTTGGTTAAACTGCATGTAATTCGACACGTCAACGTTAAAAACAGAGCTGAGTTGAGATGTTCAGGGTAATTTGGTTTGCAGCGAATGGCATTAAGCAATAAACAGATGCCTTAGTAGCATAGAAATAAGATATTAAGAAATTTCCCTTGTGAAAGAAGAAGCAAGAGGCTCTTACCTTACCACTATAATTAAAACTACGCTATAAAATTGACCATCTGCTCCTTTGTGCTCTCCTGAGTTACTGCTGAAATGTCTGTCTTCTGCATCTCTCGGCTTCACAGTTCACAGCGGCTACGAATGATTATTTTCCACGGAAAGCGCTTTGTTATTTTCTTTGTTATAGCATTTCTTCATTTCAGACAGTTATGGAGTAATAGGTGTCACAGTTCTAGCAGGTAACTGATGACTCTGTCTGCTGAAATTATACGCTTTTAATCTAACTTAGAAATCATAAATCTAGAGTTAGCCGCATTAAGTGGCTTAAAACGTCCGCAGACAACGTATTCAAAACGGGGGGGGGAAAAATCGTATGTGATGACGTATTAACCCTTTATTGTCCTGCTCAACTGTTTGGGTTTGCAAAACTATAGCTATATTTTATTGGAATTTGTGTCCCACTAAAACTAAAACTAAGACTAAAACTGTTCATAATATGACCCAGTAACAACATGTATGTGCTAAATGTAAGGGGCCGAGGTTTGAGCCATGGGGAATATCACAGGTCAAAGGGAGGAGGAGGAAGAGGAGGAAGAGGCATTAGCCATGGGTGTTGAGAAAGCCCTGTTCCATGAGTAGGATTTTTTATTTATTTATTATTTCATATTAAAGCATGTGAGGACTTAATAAACAGAATTATCTAACTCTATGCAACAAAAATGTCTTGTAAAGGTCAAATAGTTTTTCTAGAAACATCTATTCATTCATTCATTATTCAAAAAAACGCTTATCCTGTTCAAGTTCGTGGACATACTTTACCACAAGGTTGAGTTAATCTAATTAAAATTTCAAAGGAAAACAAAATTTCACCATGAAATGAAAGTCAGATTTCATTTACTGTATAAAATATTCTTAATGAATAAATGCCCCAAAGAAATAAAATGCAAAGAAATCATTTCTCCATATATTTTGTTCTTGTTGGGGATATAAACAACAATCATACTTATAACTGTCAACGGCCTCATAGTTCCACCTAATACCATGAGTCCTTCACGATGACATTGATGCAACTGCAAGAAGTTAGTGAAGGACAGTTGTAGGTTCTGATCATGTAGATGAAGGATTCACTGAGACGTGAGGCATTAAATACACCAATAACATTTATATAACTTTTATCGTGTTGTGCTTGAATAAGGGATAATCTACCCCACTTTGTTTCCAGCGGTACCGATCCATCCTCCGGTTCATCCGCATCTGAAAGCTTTCTAAAAACCTTACAGAACAACAGCTCACAGATCCAGAACCGGAAAACGGCCGTAGATTCCTGCAGTTTTCGTTTTAGTCATCTACACTGTAAAAACATTATTTGTTCACTGGTAAAACGCAATTAAATAGAATATTATTGGGTCTAAAATTTCAGTTGGGAATACTTAATTTTGAAAGAGACTTTCAAAGCTAGATTATCACTAGTTTATGCTTTTGGATAGTAATTATGCACTCTAAAAATATATATATATATTGTTAATGAACTTAAAGAAATCCTCTCAACTGAATACCTAATTAAACTTTTTGTTATCCTAATCTATTCATTTAAGTTGGAAATACTCACTTTGTGTAACCAGTGGATTTTATTTATTTTTTTATTAGGGGCCACTCGGTTTTTATAGTGTATAATAATTGGCTTAAAATGCTGAAAATAATAATTGATTGTTTCATATAATAAATAATAATAATAAATAAATATTTATTTATGTCATTTTATTTAATACTGTTGGGGAGTAAACAAATTAAAGTCATCACTGTATCAAGGACATTGTTGATAAAAAATTTAGATTTACTAGAAACATTTATTAAGTATATAGTATATGAAGTTATTTGGTCCAACTCTTTCATTTATGTTGTAAATACTGAACATATTTATTTTACCTGTTGATGTAATTTTTTTGAGTTCATCAAATAATTCTCTTTTTACAGTGTAGCCATCACAATTTGGCCCGAGTCAAAGTCGCTCAGATCCTCCCGCTTGTCCATTTTACCTGTTTCCCACACAGAAAAATGTTCTCTAGCTGCCAACTATACCAGATAATCAGTTCTAGTCGGACTTCACCTGTGCAAACAAAATCATGTTATAATGATATCATAATTATTAATACAAATGTTTTCTACTCAGCAAAACCCAAGACACAAATCACATTAACCTTCATAGAAAAATAGTAAGAATAGAGTCCAACGGGACCGTGTTTTCAGATTTAGCTGCTTTGTTTATGCTGCAATAGTTTGGTGAAAGTGTAACGGTACCAGGGGAAATTCCCTCAATAGTTGATTTCATAATTGCCTCAGGATATACAAAAATTTCCCCATTGTGCATTCAGCTGAGGACAATCTGGCCACATTAATCGTGTGCAGCACAGCAGCATGATGGGGGGCGGGGGATGTAAAGGTTAAACGGTGTTCATTTTAAGGGGTTCCACCTTTGTAGTTAGCACTTTTTCTTGTTTTTCAACACTTTTACCAGTGTAGATTTTTTTTTAAAGTTACACAAAGCATAAAGAGGATGTCGGTTCAGATGTGGGTAAATTCACTTCTTTGTCCTTTTTTCCTCCTTTTCTTTAAAGCTAAAAGCTGCAGACACGGCTGCTGTGATCGCCAGAGAGCTGGCGGAGCAGACTAAGCGTAACCTGCAGGCGGGCGACATCACCTACACGGTGAAGGCCATGGTCCAGCTGGTGGATCTCCTAGACATGCAGCTGAGGAACCTCACGCCAGGGGGCAAAGACAGCGCAGCCCGAAGCCTCAATAAGGTAGGGAAAGGGTGGCGTAGTGTCAAAAGGGCCTTGTCCTCGCCTCTGCTTTTCTTCTGAAGAACATATCGACTGCCTCCATAAACATCACCTTCAAGAGGGGCGACCTTTGCCCCTGCTTGTCTACATAGTTCAGATCAACCGTAGAAAAAGGAACAGGGTCAAGATGAGGGGGATAGGTGGGCCGTTCTCTCTAGTGCCTATTTGTGAGTCAACATTTCTTGTCTGAATTTCCAGATGGACTCCCATCCAGTCAAACCTCAAAAGCAGGGATTCTTTTAATGATCCGCTATTTGGCCGGTGCTGTCAGATAAAATGATATCCACGATTTCATCGAGGTCCAGTGCATACTCAAGCAGCACCTTCGATTTTTCAGGGGGTGGTTAGTGCGATAACTCCAGCAACTGTTTCATTGATAGTTTCCAGTCCATCTTCTCTCTTGTACATACATCATTTTTTACTCCAGTAGTTTATATTTTACTCCCGAGAAGGAACTTTCTTTTTTTTTTCCAGACATTGCTCAAAAACTGTTTCACGCATCATTTTCTAAATTTCTACCCAAATAGATCTTGGTGCGAGGAAGAACTGGGTTGATTTCGGGAAAGATCTGTGATATTTTTATGACACCAGGGGGCGTGTTTCGGACCTATCTATAAAAAATATGGTGAATATGAATCGACTCTTGGGGAAACACTGCTTTTCGGACCTTACTTCATATTTATTTTGAGGATTTCAATCTGGACATACCCCCCTCAGTTTAAAATATGGCCCCCATATGTCCTTTCTCTGTGTGAAGGACCACATCAGCACCGTTTGTGTTTACTAATGGGTCAGGGATGAGATTCAGCAGCTCGCATCTGAGCCGCGTGCGGCGAGGATAAAGCATCAATTCCTGGAGTCACGGCCGAGCACAATAAGGGCAACTCTGGGCAAAGCCAGCTCAAATGATTCCTCCTGTCGGCTGAGCAGTCAACAGAAAACCAAACATCAATGAAAATTCAAAATGTCAGTCGTTAATTTGCTGGAGCCGCTTCACTTGTAGAGGAACAGGAACACCTGTTCTCAGATAGCTTTTTCAGGGCGTTTTTTTATTTCATCGCCGCAACGGACACAGATGTCCCCATTCAGATTTTAGTGCCAGATTTCTCCAATGGAGAGGGGGAGGCAGTAAAGATGGCCGAATGGACTCAGAAGGGAACTTGATGCGTAAATTCACATTGAGGAGCAGCTAGGCTTTATAAAACCTCTTGAAAAAAAAAAAACCCGGAATCTCATAAATATGGCATCGGAGGTAGAGGCCCCTTTTTCCTCTTCACTTTTTCTTGTAAAAGTGAAGAGGAGGAAGAAAAAAGAGGCAGTATGAGCGAAGTGAAAAAAAAGAAAAGGTCTTAAAAGCAGGATAATTTATTCAAGAGGTCAGGGTCTTATGTTTGATTTGTAATTCCCTGTCCCCTGATATACAGACTCCATTATTTTAGTGGAAAGAGAAAAATGGCCCTGTAGTCCTTGTGGTCGACTTTCTTTGCTAATGAGAGCTCTCCCCGAGGAAAGGCAGGGGCCCAAAGAACTCCCCTCCTCTGCTCTGACAGTGGCTGATGTTTACCTCCTGTCTTCAATCATTTTGACACAATCTGCAAAGAGCTAAGCGAATTAAAGATTTTTTTTTTGTAACAAAGCCCAGCTCTCTCTGCCAGCAGACAATGAAAGGATTGGGCAGTGAAACGGTGAGATCAGCGCTGTTTTCATGATCAAAGAGCCGTTTGCTAGCGACGCTGAAAGGACTGTTTCCAGAAGCTCGGGGCGGGATGTAGCGCAAGAAGGGCCTTTACTGGGAAATGGTACTCTTTGGTTCTAATCTGTATGGGTTTTATTGTGGTACCAGAATTCAGCTGTTAAACCAGAGAGTAGCTCTGTTGGCGACGCTGCTTGTGTCAGAACTCAGTTCCAAGTATCCATTCTATCCTGAGCTACTGCAGTGACGACTGTTACTATTGATTGTCTGCAATATTCAAACTGTGCAAAGTTTTTTCTAAGCCCTGATTCTCCTTTAACGGTGGAAGGGGTCAAAAGAATCTAAATCAAAGTTCTCATATGAAGTTCTTAAAGGTGCAGTGGGTAAAATCAGCTGGGGAAAAAAAATTCATGTTTGGAAAAAAGACCTTTTTCTCTCTAAAAGGACCGGGTCCTCTTCCGTGGTGAGTTTTTGCTGGATAACCATTTTGTGTTTGGACAAATGGAGGTTCATACTTTTTATTTAGCAAAAGAAAAAAAGGCCACGGAACGCAAAACCTCACAGTCAAAGCAAACAGAATGGCGGCTTTTTCGGCAAGTTTTACGGCGCAACAGTCCCCCTCCTGATTTTGTCGCCTCCCAGTATTGTGGAATTTTCCTCCTGCAGAGTGATCACTCCACAACCGCGCATGATTTTCCCAGGTGAAGTGGATGGACTTCGACAGTTAAACCTTTCAACGGTTTCACGAGTCGGGTCTTCAGACTTTCGCATCATAGACGCACATTACAGCGTTCCCATCCCCCCGCCGCTCATATTTCCTCCAAAGTGGTGCAACGCCGACAACTTCAGGTTGGCTCAGGAAAGAATTGGGAGAAGGAAAGGATTCTGGTGGCTTTGGTAACGAGTTTCAACATGGAGTAGGATCGTGGACTCGCTGTTTCTGGGTAGCGGACGTGTGAAATAAGTTGCAATCTGGAACTTCAGCGTTTGCTGTAGATTTTACACACTGCACCTTACAGAAAAAAAAACTAAAATGAAATGTAATGTTTAAATCCTCATAGTTGAGAGTGTCTTGTGTGTGTCTTCTGATTCTTTCTGTAAAGTTGCATGGGTCCCCTCTGAGCAGAAATGTGTTGAGAATGATTTGAGATGTTAACTTTTTCCTAATTCTTCCACTTTCCTTCGATTCTAGCTGCAGAAAAGAGAACGCTCTTGCCGCTTTTATGTTCAGGTATTTAGATTGAGACTTTCCTCCTGCCCTATTCCCCATTCCTTCACTGCTAGTTTCATCTCAGCCACATAACTCCATCAGTAATTTGTAACACAAAGCCAGCATGTCATCATAAACTATGCTTAATGCTTATGCTCTGTCAAAGGGTCAAAAGTTACTACTCTATCCAATTAAGTATCATTATTGTTGTAAATGCATGACTCATATGGCATCCCCCCCACCACCCACACCCTCTATATGTCATAATGTTTTCCTTACTTCTCTAATACATTTGGCCTGAGCAGGAGGCTGAGTATTTCTGGATTTTCGAATGTTGAACCTATCATAGGAGATTTCTCAGAGAAATTCTCAAAAACTATCAAATCAGCACTGCTTTCCTGGAGAAGATCCATCATAAGTGGATAGCGACAGTCAAAAATTGAGCTCTCAGACGTATGACGCACTCCACATCTCTCAGCAAATGCTTTAGATCCAAAAAGAAGTGACCTCATTATCAAGCAAGTCAACTCCTAACTTCAAACTGAGCCAAAGTCGTGGCATGTTATGATTCTCCCTGATGCATAATACATGTGTGCCCCACTTTGAGGGGCGGGGTGCTATTAATTCGCCCAGCTTTTTTTCTGTGACTACTGAGTGATTTTGTAATCCATGGGGTGACATTTTAGCTGTCATCAGAATCACTTCTATCTTGACAAGAGACCTGGCCAATAAGTCGACATCCTGGTTTCCCGTACAGATGGCTCCAGTAAAGCTGCACATTAGAGCCAGATGTTTCTCCTCCATATCTAAGATCTGCAGAGCTCCTGTTGAGCAGCATGGATTCTGAAGCACGCCAGAAGTGAAACTATCCATTGTGAAACTATCCTCCAAGTGGATTTTAGTGTTTGTATGTTGTTTAGCATGCTAGCATGTGTAGTTGACTGAGTTGGCTGGTGGTATTCCATATTTTTCTTATTGACGGTAACTACAGTACCTTTATAATAAGCTACAATGAACCCCCCAAACCCTACAATTATCATTTCATGTGTAGCCATACCCGGAAATAGTTCCTCTCATGACTTTACATTTTTCTACCAAAATATCGAAAGAATATAATAAACCTGTAAAGTCCTCACCAAGAAAAAAAAATATGGAAAAAAGAATTTCTTTGCGTAATTAATTTATTAATTCATTATCTTGGCCTCTGAAATCTGACTTATAAAATGATAACATGATGATGTTTTGTATTTCATGCAAAATTGTCCAATTTCCTTAAATTAGCTCATGCATAATTTTAGAAAATTATTTTACCTAATGATTTATTAATTTTTTTGTTACATAATTGTGTATGTTATCACAAGCTTTAAAAATCAAAAAGAAAAATCCTACTTATTTTGTAAGATTTCCTTTATAACCATTTTGTTAGTGCTTCCTACTCGGTGGTCCCTTAAGCTGTGGTGTCCCTCAGGGCTCTATCCTTGGCCCCTCACCCTTTAGGTTCCACTGGGTCATACAGTATTATAAACAGGTTCAGTCAATTGACAAACATTTTTCAATTAGAAATTGTGAATCAAAATTAGCTCAACCAGACCAAAAGTTCACATTAAGCGTTAATCGGCCGCACTGGAAAACCAGCGTGGATATCGTAGTTGTTCTGGTTCATGGACCACCATTATGGTTTTACATTATGTTCAATAAATGGCTGAACATAGCACCAACAGAAACTTCAGGTTTTTGTCTATAAACAGGGTGTTTTAAACTATTTTAAGTTATATTGTGAGCAATATGTCACCGATTTAAAGGTTTAAGCAGGAGTAATTCTGCTTGGGACTTTGAAAAGTATTGATAAACCAACATATTAATGACTTCCATAAAAAAAAGATGTGTGGCATTAGATATATTGTAACATTACTAACAGAGTGCTAATTAGGGGGAAAAAGAAACTCCTGAACTAAACTTCTGAACTAAACTTCTGAACTAAACTTCTGAACTAAACTTCTGAACTAAACTTCTGAACTAAACTTCTGAACTAAATGGAGCAGCGATGCGACGCTTCATGTCGACTGCGATATGCAGCAGAGCACGTCTATTACAATCAGTCGAAGCTGCTGAACTCAAACACGCTGGCTGATAATATCTATTTTTACTCTGCAGTGGTTATTTTCTCTTTGTGTGCAGCTACTGGGGCCTCTTCATAGAGCTACGTTGGGAAAAAAAACCCAATTGCAGTTCCTTTAGAAATCATGGAAACAAGAACCTCATTCTTCTAAAGGAAAAGCAACGCAGCGGAGGAAACTTTGTCTTTGCAGTGAATCAACTCACAAAAATGCTCCTCCGTCAATAGTCGTTAAAAGTGCAGATTTCTAGTTGACTCTAACCTGTGGCTATTTTAAGTTAAGTCTCGCCCGAATTACAATGTCAATTTAGCCTCAAAACTGATATACCTGCATAACCCTAATGTTTATGGACAGCTAAGATGTAAACTAATTTATTTTTCAGTGTAAGTAATAATGTAGCTGTTACTATGTTTGAGTAACCTGTGATCAAAGCCAAAAAATTCCAATATTTCTATCCTTGCATGATTTTTCTTTGGTTTAAAAAAGCCTGGAACATCATTATATTACATAAACACCCTGAAACAAAACAATTAATGAATTTGTTCAGAAACTATTTGACAGCCACGCCATCAAAGTTGACAGAAATACCACAAAGTTCATGTTATTCGATACAGTTTTCCATATTTGGACCAGGAGGACTCTCCAATAGACATTGAATGCATCATGCAGTACATCTCAATGCACCGTGCTGCTGACAGCTATGTTGGCGAGCTCTGCTGCCGATGTCATCAGAAAAAACTATTTTTTTTGATTTGATTCATTGTTCACTTTCACGAGTCGCTAATAGCTTTTTGGAAATAAAAGAAGATGGTCTGAAAAGTAGCGTGACAAAGTAAAACTGAGCTCATCAACACACTCACCTGAGACTTCATGCCTGTCTGCCCCTGACTCTGGTTCTGGTTCTTTTTCACCAAAAACTGTTTTGTGAGTATAATTTGAACCGAGCTCACAAACTCAGGTAACAAGTTAGTGTTAGCTTGCAAAATTCTGCTTATTAACACCGCACCAGCTACTGGGCTGAGCTCCTCCTCCTCTCTTCGGTTCTACTGCCAGTCAGCACATTGTGAAGACGCTCAACAGCGGGCCGAGATCTGACGACGCTGAATAATGGCGCTGCGCCGCTGGCCTTGAGTAGCTACGAGCCTTGACTGCACACGCTGCCAGCCTTTGAGAGACTTTCATTGATTAGGGAAATTGGGCAATGTTTTTCTCCAACAAGGCCCCGGTGGTTCACGTAAGTGGGCTTAGCAATGGAACACACAGCAAAGCAGACGTGCACCTGCCCGGTTGGCGTCCACTCCCGCATGGCGCCGGAGGCAGGCTTCGACTGGGGAGATGGCAAATTGTGCGAGCGCAGGTTTGACGACTAGGAAGGATGCCAAAATGAAGCAAAGTGCTTGAGGTTGATGAAGAATGATTCACGTCTTGATCGAGGGCCCAGTTGTTAGTTGATAAGCAGTAATCTACGTGACACTTGAATCAAATTGTCAGCGAGAGCGTCGTCTCTTTAGGGTCATCAGGAAACTCAATCCACAGTTTTTCATTTTGCTGCTTTTGTTTTGTTTCCGACCAGCTCGCTGCCTCCGTCAATCCCACGCGGGTCAGACAATCGTCAGAGGATTAGTTTAGATTTTTTATTTTACTTTCATTGATAACGCGTAACATTCTCCGCCACACATCAGAGCCGGTTTAATCCCAGTGAACATGATTCGGCCCTGATAAATCTGCAAAGCGTAAAAATGATCAAGAGCCTTTGTTTAACATTTCCCCCTGTAGGAGTGTTTCTTTGTTGTTTTCCCTTTTGAATTCAAACGAGCGTTATACGGATATGAGCCTGCCCCCCTAAACGGGGGACGTTATGGCCATCCAATTACTCTGATTATGTTCATAGATGTCCACGACGCGAGCCCTCCTCTATTAACGCCATCAGTTCAACATACCAAAGATCAGAACTATACCTTGTAGAAAAGAATCTGTCAAATGAGTGTGAATTGACTGGATAGATGGACGGCTCTGAGTTTTGACCCCTCATTAAAATGACACCTTTGCAGGGGGGAGTTTTACAGTGAAGAATGACCTCAGAGCAGGAAAAACCTCCAGAAGCTCCGTGTTTGGGAATTTAACAAGGTAATAACGTGTCCGTCGGTTTCCGCTCGTTACAGAGTTCTCTCAGACCTTCAGGAATTTTTTTTGTTCTTTAATTTACAATAATCATAAGACTTTTTCATACAGAGATATCCCAACGTTTTTTTCTTATATAATCTTATATATAGATTGTCTTCCTACACCCGTTCAGTGTTACATACTGTGGTTTCATAAATATGGACCGCATTCAAGTAATGATTAAATATAATATTTACAATATTTCCTTCTTTATACGCTTAAACATGTAGAAAATTTTAAAAGATTTTATTTCTTAACAATTTCCGCAATTTAGTTATAAGGATATATCCAATGTCCTTCCGAACCCATTATTAGTATTTTAAATTCATACCTCGTTTTCCTCACCTCATGTGGATCGGCAGCGTATACTCTAACCAAAATCTCATTTTCACATTTAGCTCTAGTTTTTTCATGTAGTATAATTTGGGAACTTCTGTTCTCGTTGTTCTCGTTGTTCTTACCGCTCCTTATTGTTTTAATCATTTTGCCCACTTTAATGGCGGAACCAAATGAGAATCATGTGGAACCTTGGAGAATGGGAGAGTGTGACATCAGGGAAAGGGCCTTTCTTTTTTATAATATACTATAACACTAAGATTGAACCTAAAACGTAAGACCGACATAAACGTACAGCTTTTTCTCATCATATCCATCATATCAATCAGCTGGCCGAGTCAATATGGACTGGTTGAGATGATGAATGAGTCACGTTTAATTTGAGGAGTTCAATCAGGGGAACTTCTGGTACAATGCAGGAGATATGAGGCTTTTCGGGGACATAGCCCCCGAAAAATGGAAAGATTGGTGCCGTATCAGCAGTTTAAAAGGAAGTGTAGTCAGATAGAAGACAGTGATCAGAATTTTCCACATTTAGAAGACATCCAACATGGTTCGTACCACCGCACACACACAAACACACACCCACACACACATACACAAAGTGAGATCGTCCCTCAGCTTCGCTGCGAGAAAAGAAGTGAAACGAACCAAATGGTGAACGTGAGGGGAGAGATGTGGAGACGTAGAAAGCAGACCAGCCAACGAGCGAGGAAAAGAAGACGCGGGAGATCAGCCACAGCCAGAATCAATTTCCCAGACCCGGAGTTCATTTCATCAATCAGCACACAGATAGAAGCACACACTTTGGGTTGACTTGGGCCGGTGCCCAGCACACACTAATGTCCACCTCTCCCTTCCTTCCCTCCGCATCGGTGCAACCGCCCTGTGCACCGCTGCTTTTCACCAGCAGTCATCATCTGCGTTCCAAGTGGAACATTCCAGCAGTCCAGCTAATGATTAGCATTTCCTCATACACCAGCCACACGCTTATTGTTTTTTTGGTTGTTTTTTTTAACCGTTTTCAGTACAGGAAAGAAAGGGAGTATAGAAAGTAAAATGGTTGGGGGTCGGGAGCAGCGGCGTGAGCTTCTACATTTGACAGATGGAGTGACAGTGTCCTAATAGCAGTAAAATAGCTGCAAGCCACCGTCTCGTCTCCAAGACTCAAAGGCACAGACCATGATGGCGGTGGGCTGCTCGCCCTCTCTCTCTCTGTCTCTCTCTCTCTTAGCGTTTCTCTATTGGGGCTGGGAAATTATCTTCTCACATTGTTGACAGACATTTTGTAGATGGAGCCCAATGTCTTTAAAATGCAATTACACTGCTTGCTGCATGAAAAGCAAGAGGAAGGAGATTTTCCATATAGCAACGAACTACATGGAGGAAAAAGAAAGAAAAAAACACGTGTGCATCTGGTCGCCGGGAATATTTAACAATTAAAAAAAGGTTAATTTTTTCGTGTCACGCGCCAGCAATGACCTAATCATATTCTTCACCTATAACTTTATTGTTCGTCCATCCATCCTTGGTCACCCAGCAGTAACAGTAATATTTCAAGGAGCCTGGACTCGATACTTCTCCCCCGAATAGTCAGGGATATTAATGCATCGTCATCACCGCCGCGGCGTCCGCTGATCCTTCATATTGACACGATAAATCAAAGACAATCTCATGGATCATTCTCAAATATGTTATCCACGTAAACTTTAGTACAAGGATGAAGTGTAATGATTTGGGGAAAGTTTGTTGGTATATTTCTGACACTAGGGGGAGCTTTATTAAGTCTTCAGGCCGTCATTTCTCAACCGTCGGTCCGATTTTGTCCGAATTTGGTGCAAATTAATCACCCAAAGAAATCTATCTTATATAAACTCACATTTGACTCTAATAGTTCATATTTTACTCATCAGGGGGAGCTTTTTGTTTAATATAAAACACTGTTTTCAGGACATAACATTACATTTAATCTGAAGAGTTGAAAATCAGGGGGATTGCTTGAACAACGCAGGGGATTTGGGGCCTTGTTTTTCCGGAGTTTTACCCTTGCTGTCTGGGATGAGAGCCTAGTTTTTAATTGCATGTAACATACAAGGCATAGCATGCTAATTAGTGAGCACTGGAGGTGCTAATTGTGTTACCTTTGCACAGTCTAAGCACCTGTTTCCACAGCTTGCTTACCAGCTGCTGTTGCAGACCACCTGTAAGATTTCCCCAAATGCGTGAGAAAAAGGTAACATATGCAGAGAACATTTAATCAAGTCCTATAAGTAGCATTAACTCATTAAATTGTGAAATCAAGGCGCACTGACAGGTCTCCAACGAATTGACTCTATGTTGTATGATGACATCACCGCACTGAAATAACCGTTTTTATTTCTTTTTAAACATGGGCGACAACTTAGTTTTTCTTCCAATTGTAGGTTGAATCCTTGACAGCAGTGTTTGTAACGCCTGGGATGTTGATGGGTTCTAGCTAGAGGGCCAACAAGTGCAAAAATGAGGGGAGGGGTCCACATTTGACCCAGACTGATGCGGTAAATTTTCTAATGTTGATTTATTTAACTGCATTCATTTCTCTTAGCGTCAGCGAGAGCTCAAATGATTAGTCAGTTAAAAGATTGGTCAATAGAGGTATAATCAGCAATTAAATGTGTAAATCAAGAAAATGTGTTGAGTTCCAGAATGAGCTTTAAAATGTGGAAAATCTGTAATTTTCAACAGGAAGTAATTGACAAAGCAGCCTGATAGTGAAATAAAAAACATTGTCAGCGTGAGCTGTCGAATGTGTTTATGTTCTGGTATAATGCTCCAGAAGTGCCCTCTTCCAGCACTCTCTGAAATCGACTGTTTTTGAACGTTTTCTCTCCGTCGCCCTCTAGATTAAAGAAAACACATCCATTCAAATTCAAGTAATCATAACACGGATTTCCTTTACTGTATTTTTATCCATTAAATCGTAGTTTGGGAAAGGATTTCACTTCAGTCAAACATCGTTATCGGTCTGACTGGAAAATCTGTACGGCTTCCTGTTGTCACTTGTTATACCCGGGAAAGGAAACCGTCATGTGTTCTCCCGCCTGAAAGACAGCATCAGTGATTATTGGCCCGGAAACTCATCGTTGATATGCTTCACACAGAGATAACAGAGAAGAAAAACACAGATTTAATGTGGAAGGAATGGTTTGGTTGGTCCAAACCCACAATTTCCCTGGGTGCTAAATCTGCTATACTCCAGTTTAACAATAGAGAGACGAATTCATGGACTGTTCTCCTACCTGGTTGAGGATGAATTGGACCGACTGATGGAACTGTTATGAGGAGGGATTATGAAGTAGTTATGGAGTTGTAAACTCAAGCTGAATGTCAGGTGCTCTAGAAGCTGAACTTATTAAACTGTAGACAAAGGAAAGCCTCTGGCTTGCTGCAGGCACACCAGCATCCCTTCAAGAATGGAGCAAAAGACCTCTATTTATTTGGACATGTGTGGGCAAAGAATAGTCACTAGCAGGGAAATGCCAACCGGATTCAGCCTACAGTGGGTCTTCCTCAGGGCTTGACTTATTGAGGGGTGTTTCTAAACTTTACTTCCTCTGAAACTACCAAAGTGATTCACTTAGCTTGTGTTCTTAAAGAGACAGTGGGACATTCTAGTGTCAGTATTTTTACTTTCAGATATTAAGTGGGTGATACATTAAGAAAATCCCTGGATATAAGCGTCCTATAAAACGTCCTTAATGGTCCTCATGTTTGTTTCTCCGTTGGTTAGGTAGAGTTGACGTTTTCACATGACCTTTAAATATCAGCAGGTTGTTTTTTTTTTTACTTTTGTAAAAAAGAATTTAGGAGACTAGTTTAGAAAGAAAATTCCTCCTCATAGTTAAACCCAAAAATTGAAAAGGATTTAAAATCATTGTGAATGAATTTCCAATATTTTCCTAATATTGTATGAGTTCTCTGCAAAAAACATCCCACATAAAACAAAACAACAAACAACAAGCCTGACTAGAAAAGACAATTCAATGTATCATAGACATTTTTTTTGCATTATTAAATTTATGACAGAATAGCTGTTTGCACTTTAATCAATATTTTATTTTGTATGTTCTGGAAATTAGACATTTACACACTGAATAATGGCCCCAAACAATGTGCAATCATGGGTTATTTGTTTTTCTGGTTCACAAGGTAGCCGTCTGAAGGTTGCTGAGCTGCCATGAAAACTTTCCGGAGGTTTTATAAAAATGAAATAGTTTGATATTCTGGAAAATTCAATGATTTCTTTTCTTGGTGAGGTAGCTAAGCAAATACAAATCCATTGTGTGTGTGTGTGTGTGTGTGTGTGTGTGTGTGTGTGTGTGTCTATGTATGTCTATGTGTGTGTGTGTTTTTGTTTGTGCTGTAAGTGTAAAGTCAAGCTTCACATATAAAAATAGAAAGAGTGGCAAATAGCACAATCTGCACTTCAACACCTCTAATGTGAACCAATCTACACGTTAGATCTTCCTCCTTACACCCATGCTGCTGGTTTTTGCTAAGCAGGTATATGGAGCTTCTTATTTACCTCACAAGCGTGTCATTCATCTATTAGTATTTCCTAAAATGTAAAATGTCACTATTTCTCAGGACCTCCAAACGTCCACAAAAGAGAAAAAGAAAAAAATGTATATTAATGATTTGACATCGGTGTCCTCAGGTTCGTCGTTGTTTGCAAATATACGCTGTTCCCTCCAGGGACTCAAAACACGGACAAGGCATTTTCCATTCAGTGTGACCTTTAAAAGTTATTTTGCCTAAATTGTTAATTAAGTCTTTAACCCATTTTAATGGGATTTTTTTTTAAAAAGTCAAACTGTTTGTACTTTTGAGGATTATGATAATGGAAGGAGTTTTGTAAGAATTGAGAATTGGTTTGTAATTTCTGTCACATAAACGGACTTTAACTTATTTAGGGAGCAACGTGTTTCATTTTTAACACACACTGTGATTCACCAGTCATCTAATATAGAAATAGGCACTATGCTATGATCAGCCATAATATTACAACCACTGACTCAGTACAATGGCACCTCTCAGTGGATGCAATCGCGCATCTTTGGGATGTACTGGACAAACAAATCCAAAATTGAGGTTCCACCTCGTAACGTACAGATTTGAAAGGATCTGTCGCTAATGTCAGAGCAAACCCTCAGAGGTCTTTGGAGTCCCTGCCTTGACAGGTCAGAGCTCATTCGAAGGCTGTTATGGAATCTAAGCCAACGCTTGAAGTCACCCAGATGTTCCACTGGGAAAAGTTGATGATGCACGATCTATACGGTTGAACGTTCTGCCCATTTATTTCCATTTAAAGGTCACTCATGGTCGATAACTCCATGTCGCCAATTGATTCAGCGACTATGTAGCGTCAAACAAGTGGTCAAAAGACAGTTGGTACACCTGCCATTCACAAGACGGATTTTTGCTATTTATGCGTTAAGCCCTAATTATCATTAAAATATTCATATTAACCAAATAAAATGTGTAAAAGCTCAAACGTGTATTTTGGCTCCTACAAAGGCAAAAAAAAAGGGGAACTTTCATAATTACATCAAGGTGGTTGTAATGTTATGGCTTATTGGTGTAGGAAATCCATGTCAGTTTTAGGGATTTTCTTTGGATGATACTATAGATATATGAAAGCTGATCTTTATTTCAGTAATCTGCCCTCGGTTGTTTTCCTCACTGTTGATTATCAATCTATCTCAAAACGGATCGTGTGTTCATCTCCACTTGTCGCTTTTGCATGTAAAAAAAAAAAGAAAAAGCAGAGGGTTTTAAACGAGTCAATCCATCCTTCGCCTCAAAACCCATTTCTCCAGTGTTTTTAAGAAGTGCTGGAGAGAAAAAAGATTGCTGTTTTGTACAAAGGGAAAAGAAATGTCAGCCTGAAGAGAAAGAGCCCTTTAATTCCGAGTGAATCAACCTCCGCATGTAGCTGAATGTCAGGAGGCGTGATTGGAGATCGGTCGCAGATAATGAATAATTGTGTGAAAGTCGGTGGGCTGCCTGTGAATGTGTCTGCAACATGTAGATGTTTTGCACATGTGTGCATGAGATGATCTGTGTTTCTGCATAGATGCATGTGCAGAGGTGTGTGTGTGAACTCTTGCATCAGTATTTTGCAGTGTGTGGTTGTGTGTGTGTGTGTGTGTGTGTGTGTCCTGTGTGGCTGTCTCTGGGTGTGGGCGACTTAATATGTGCAGGGTATGTTTTGAATGAGGAGACGCCAGCTGGTGCTGTTTGAAATTCTCTGCCAGCTCTTGTGAGTTGAGCTCAATCAACCCTCTGTCTCCTCTTGCTATCACACTGATTTAAAGCAAACATACAGCTTAACATGATCAGATAATCGGGGGGGGGGGGTCCATCATGGGATTCTATATGACGATTCATTGCCAAACAAATAATTGTGATAAACAATTTATTTGTCTTCCTCTTATTATTTTACGCTACCATTATATATAATAAGTGTAATTACATTGTAATAATACAAATACACTTCATGAAGAAGACCAGACATTTATAAGTGCTGTCATAGCTATAAATATGCTCCGGACTGAAAGCAACCAATTTCCTGGATGTACCAGCGGATGTGTTTGGTCAAATTTCAGTCCATTAAGTGAGATGTTTGATAGATTTGTGGTGTGAGTAGTTTTCACCACTGCAAATCTGACAAATTGGTGCCCCTTTTTGTTTTGGGTTAAAACCCTAAAAGTGTCCACAGCAGTGTTTGGTGAAGGAGTTTTGTCCCTGAATGATCTATGATGTCCTCCTCTGAATAATAAATATCTTCATTGTCTATACCTTTAATCTTTAATTCAAACTATTCACAGAAATCTAACCATTTAATCTGTAAACATAATTAAAAGAAACATTTCATTCTTGATAAAAAACAAATATTTTTCTCCAAACCATTTGTGCCATAATTATTACCACCCCTAGGAAATCCTGTGATTAAAAGCTGACTGAAGCATATTTCCAGTTCCAGTTTCCTATTTCATATTTTTAGGTCCAGCTCTTTGAGAAGGAACTCTTCGGTGGTGAGAAGTGACTTCCTCTTTTCCTGGGGTATAAATTTGAGGTGACAAAGGACTAATTCTCTTTTACGTTCAATGATGTGCGAAAGCAAATGTTTAATCTCAACGAGACCTCCTAGTTAAATGAAAGTAAAATATAATAAAAATAGCTGAAAAGTCATTGATTTCTCCATCCATAGCAGAATAAGAGCAACCATATGACATCATTAAAAAAAACTACAGAAAAACATCAGACAAACTATGAAAAACAATGTGGAAACAATGATGAAAAGTTACATTTCTCCTTCACACAGCTTATTTCATATATAATAATGGATGCAATTATGATAATTATGTAAAAGTATTGTGGCTAACCCAAATAATCGCGATCAGATGATTGTGTAATGATAAAAGATGTTTTGTTTCGTGACCATTAAGCAGTTGTTGTTTTTTTTCAGTTCAGAATCAAACACATAATTTCTTGCTTTTACCCCTGCAGCGTTTTTTTGTTTTTTTTAAGGTCATGCTAAAACTCTTATTCCCTTTAATAACCACTTCATCATAAATGGAAGTTAACTCACGCTCGCGCTCCCATCATTCCAGGCGTGTGAGCCTGCATGCGTCAAATCTGAAGCAATTTCCCATCGAACGTGTGATTTCCTCTTTGAAGCGTGTTATTATTGTCCGCCCTGCAGGAAAAGTTCTGATAGTTACGCGTTTGACCACCTACCGCACTGTAAATCCTTAAAAATGGCTTTTTATTCCAAGGCAGTTTTCACTTTTTTTCTGGGTAGCCCTGATTCCAGGAATGAATTTCTTTGCTTGACCAATTAGTATTCCATTTATAAATCTTGCTGTTGGCATTTTTGAATCTTTAATGGCTCTTAATTTTTCATCTCGTCTTGATAATGATCCTGTTTCTTCCCTGCTCACTTTCTTCAGCATTTGTGTGAGATGATTAAAGGAGGCGTAATGGCCGCTCTCTGCTAATAATAAGCAGTAAACAAACATCTTGTACACCCGTTGGAATGTCTGGTTGATGTGGGGTATTTTTTCCCTGCGTGGCGGACATTAATCACTCCAAGTAGAGCCTCGGGGTCAAGAAAACTGGCCTCTGGTCCGCTCATGGTTCCCTTCTTGTGGTTAAACAAAAGCAACCTAAGAGCATGTTCAGAGTCACGGCGGTCCCTGCTACTACCCACGACATGCCAGCGAATCAGAAAAAAAAAAACGGGTCGTGAAATTGCTCAGTAGGATCAACATTATGCCGTGTTTTTTCTGTACAAATGGAAAACAAGGAATGCTTCACACACGGTCGTAGCACAACCCCGCAGGATTGTGCGATTTGTCTTTCAGGCCTGCTCTCTCTTTTGTCTCCCTTCACTCACTTCATGCCATTTACCCAAATCACCATGTCAAACAGCTGCGGCCCAAGGCCAGCTAAGCCTCTTTTCACTAAATCAATGATTTGGGCTCTCTAGGCGATGGTGGAGACGGTCAACAACTTGCTGCAGCCTCAGGCCCAAGCAGCGTGGCGGGAGCTGAGCACGGCCGAGCAGCTGAAGGCGGCCACCATGCTGCTGGACACAGTGGAGCAGGGGGCTTTTGTCCTGGCTGATAACCTGCTGAAGACGGACATCGTGCAGGAGAACACCGACAACATCCGTGAGTATGCGCTCTGCACTTTAGGAAATCGTTTTAAAGGAATTCTCCCGACATAAACTTCTCAAAATAAGGAATGGGAACTCAATGTTCCTCTTATTTTTTGAGCAGTGTATTAAAAGGCAGGAATCAGTTGGACTGATCATCTGTACCTATAAAAACACTCGAAACACTGCTTCACCTTCCTTTCTACTGGACTTCTGTTTTTTTGTTTTCTCACTACAGTCCCTTAAGCCTGGCATACATAAACTGCACAATTTAAGGTTTGATGTTGTTTTTATTGATTTTATTCGCCCTTTATTTAACCATAAAGTCTTTTAAAATAAAGACCTGGTAGCAACAAGTCACACGTTTAAAATACAGTAAATATGACAAGAAATAGAAATAATTAAAACAGTTGAAACAACTTAAAAGGTTTGATAAAAGTGGCCTCTAAAGACAAACTAGTACATGTCTCCTTTCATTTTCTAGGTTGTTGTTGTTGGATTCAAACTGGTACTGCTGGAATAGAACATAAAGCCCAAGCTTGTGATGTAAAGTGCCCATCGGCCCATGTGGTCCATTTTAGTAGTGGACAATTGTCAATCAAGATTTGTTTGAAAGCTCCAAGGGAGGAAGACGTTTGTTTGCTAGGAACATGCTAACAAGACGTAATCATCTTTGTGCCCAAACGTCTTTTGTGCCCAAATGTGGGGGCTGCTGGAACGCCGCGGACAATATGTCCATTTAGTGGACAGTATTGGAGGTAAGCTGGCTGTGTTTGGCTTTTATAGAGTGTTCATTTGATAGCTAGCACCGCTCTGACAGCTAAGCACCTTTTCGTTCTTGGCGCGCAGTTGCTCAGTAGATTGTTTGATCCGGCTCAGTCAGTGAAAAAGGCGCTGACCTCGGGAAACCGGCTCGAGGCTCTGCTTCAACATTTGCGAAAGCCGGGCCGACCAAAAGTCTGACATATCAGATAATAATCCCATAGTCCGGCGGAGCTTCTGATCAGCCCTCGTGCCCCCCCCTGTACACGGACCCCATCGAACCCCGAGTTCAGCCCGGTTTGGGTTAAAAATGGGCTCAAATTAGGCATTGTATGCCCAGCTTTACCAACATCTGACGCCAGCTAATACTTATTTCTAGACTTTTCATTCAGATGTATTCAAAAGATGCTGATAAGAATTTTCCTCAACATCATATATCAAATTCTCTTTTTCTGTTGTTGATCTTTGAGCCAGTGTACGTCACGTGTTGAGTGGCGGTTGTGCTAAAATTGCCTCGTAGCTGGATAATATTCCTTTTGGTAGCTGAATTGGCGTCAAATTTTCTGACAGTTAGTAGCCTGCAGGAAAAAGACGCTTTAGTTCGGTTGCCTCTGCATGTTGAAACCAGCTATGGTTGAACAGAGATGAGAATTTCCAAGCAAAAACATTATCCGACTATTATTCGACACATGCTTGCGACCACATGCTGTGACGTTTCCGTTTAGGCCCCAGCGTTGAAGAGCAGTGGGAGCACTTCAACTAGGTTTTCAGAAGTACGCCGCTCCGCCGTCGCTTTGGTCTGCAAAACAGCACTCTTCTATTCCTGGTTGAGTTTGTGATGAGAGGTGACTGTCACGTACGATTCAGCTGTGAAATTCTGTCCACAAATCTGTGGCGAGAGCCGTTTTCCAGAAAGATATTATTTTCCTGATGGCACTGTAAACTCAGGCACAACAACCATCCATCGCCATCCGTCAAATTTCCCTCATCCTCGGGAAAGCTGATGGGAAGCACGTCTTTAGATATAATCTTGAGGTGAGGGCTGTTGTTGCTGCTGCGCGCCCAACATCAGACCTACTTCATCTGTCGGTGAAGGTGGTCACTGACTGATGAACTTCTGGAGGATTCAAACACTCGAACAGGTTGGCATAGTTGCGTTAGACTAATGGTCTATTGCTGTGTGATGTGTTATTGGTTGTTATTTAACCTGTTTATGTTTATATTTTATCGTAATAGTGATACTCGTTTTAGCATTTGGTTTCCATTTTCTGCTATTTATGTTCGCACTACACGTAATTATCCTTTAATGGGTTGTTGGTACAGCACCACGCCGAACGGTGGTACAGCGTAATGTTCTTCTTTTGTTAATAGCGGTTGTAGACAGCCTGTTGATGCATCAGTGCCCCCTCCTCTGGAGGTTGTACCACATTACCCAAAAAAAAAAACATCTTAATGAGTAAACAATAGTTGTTCATACGATTTACTATTTTTAAGGGCTGCACAGTTGCATAATGTGTACTTATGGTGCCACATAGCAATAACTCCAACTTACTTTCACAGTCGAAAACCAGCCGCCCTAAACAGGATTAGCGGGTACAGAAAATGGATGGATTGATTTTTTTTTTTTTATTTGATTAAAGCCCCTCAAAAGTCGGGGATATAATCATGTTATCATGATAATATCACCGATTTCCATCATGTTAAAGTGATGATTCAGAAAGTGTTTCATGGATCTTTTTCAAACTTTTTAACTTCATTGACATTAGTGGGAAGAAGAACTGGACTCATTTTGGGGAAAGTCCGTTTCATATTTCTACTACTAGGGGGAGGTAATCATTTTTCAACCACTGGACAGATGTATTTGATTAATTTGTTGCATATGAATCGACTAGAAGAAGTCTAACTTGTATTTGTCTTATTTTGCTGTAATTGTTCATAAGTCACTCATTCCGGGGGCTTTTTTGCATTACTTCCAAACCAAGTGCCCAATAATGTCCATATTGGCTAATATGTATCTAAGCAGGGAGATCTATCTCGTATTATTTTACGGTAAAACTTCAGTACTAGGGGGAGATTTTTGTGGAATGCAGTTGCTTGTCCGTAACTTCCCAGCCGTCAGTCCAAAACTCTAAATTTAGCTCTTTTGAATTCACACCTTGAAATCTGTCTTGTTTTATTCCTGGGCTCAGAGAAACTAGTTAACTGGATTTATCTTCATGATTGAGTCACTGTGGGATCTGATCCTAGAGCAGACTGCTGACTTCATAGAAATAGTTGGGTTGAGTCAGTTTGGATTTTTGGCGTTTATTAACGAGTCAAATTTAATCCGAGTTCTATCAGGAGGAGTGCTGGTCAACACAGGAGATTGGGGCCTTTACCCTTGCTGTCACCAGATCAGTCATCAGAGTGGGCCGGTTGAGTGGAAGTTGTCAGGAGTCATAATATCTCAACAGCTATGAAATTTTCCACTAAGAAATACGATATTAAGGAAATTATTACCATTGTTTCTATTTAAAACAGTCTTCCTTTTAGTCTTTTTAACGCTTTCTCGTTATGTTGCCAAAGTGTTACATCCTTCGCTGGGTCTTGTCAGTTCCACGGGGGTTACAAAATGCACCGTACAGCCTATCGACCCGGGACACTATCCTCCGACCGCAGAGCTCCTGAGAGCGTGGAACAAGTGTGAAGGTCACTGGATTAATGCTTTCTCCCTCACTAGAGGTTAGCTTTGGCCGGGCGGCTTATGGCTGATAGCAGTCGGCTGTGAATTGACAATTATCTCAAATGATTGTGTTCATATTCGTGTCGATAATTAGCTGGAACTAACCACTCCTGATGCAGATCGGGGGTTCAGCTCCCTTCTTGTTAGCGTATTAATGACTATCGAGCGCAGATAATAAAAACCTCCATCACAAAGAGTTATTATTCGCAGTTTTCGACAAATACACCCGAAAAGTAGAATTCATTAAGCTGCACTTCACGTTAAGATTAAATGCGACAACCTGTTTTGCGGTCAGCAGCGGCGTAGCAAGGACAAATAAGGGAAGGTTAAAAATGTTATATTGTATGGACTGCCTCTCTGAACAAGTTTTTTATTTTTCTTTCCCAGAGTTCCTGTTGCCATGGCAACTTAAAAAATATAGGCTACTGACTTAAAAGGAAGCAGACGTAAGGAGAATTAATAAAAAGGATTTTATTGTATCTGGCACACAATTCATCGGGGTATTAAGGAGATTCTGGGCTCGTTTGGGAAGGGGGAATGAGACGACGCCTGCTCCACTCAAGTGCGATTTTATAGCGCGTATAGCTGTAGTCTGGTTAATTATGCGCCGGTGACATGTTTACTACGCTTATCTCTCGCTTTGCTTGGCCTTTTTTTGTTTTTTTTGCAGCCATGCCGGCTAGTTAAATGAAGAGGCCCACTACCTCATCGGTAATCACCGCAGCAGCAGTGACTTACATCTAAATATGAAGGATTCTTTTTTTGTCTTGTGTCTGCACCTTTCCCTCCATGTCTGGGTGAGCCGGTTCTCTTATTATGAAGTTAAGAACGCCTCCTTCCAATTTTAGGCTCAAGCCGATAAAGAGATATATTTTCCAAAGGTATTCACACAACCCATTGTGCCGGCGTTTGTGTTTACACGTCACAGTGCTTGTTTTCATCGCGGGCTTTGTCTGCGCCGGAGAGCACTTCACTCCCCTGCATGATAATCCGATGAGAAGATTTCTGCCGATTAGGGCGCATTGAAGGTATAGCCTTGGGTTCAGCAATCACTACGGCATCAAAGAAATTCCCTAATGCCCATCGTAAGCTCTTTTACACAAACCACACGGGGAATAAAGGGAGCGAGGGAGAGGAAGAAAAAAGGCTTCTTTTATTCCAACGAGAGGCTTGGAATCCAGGGAATGGGAAGTTATCTGGGGTATTGTCTTAGGTTTGCAGAATAGGTATGCTGAATAGGAATGTATCACCCAAACCCTCCCCACCCAGCTTTTGCAAAACACAAGAGAATGTTAATTCAAAGGGGAAAGAGAAAGTATTGGAAGCTTTGGTATGAGGACATACACAAAGGGAGGAATAAATATGTCTCTGTATCATTTTGTGGCGGTAACCTTTATCAGAGACGGAGGTGTCACAGCCCACTGACATCAGATCATCACCTGAATGTTTCACCTGCTTTAATGAAGTTTCTGTTTTTCACACTGGATGAGATTGCGTTTCAAGCTTTGTGGGTCAGACTAGCCATTAACGCAGTGGCAAAGTAACGGTGGACTGAAATCATCCCCTTCGACAGGCTAATATGACCCGCATGAAAAATAGTTTTGCTCCACCACTCTTATGTGAAAAGAAGACATTTCTTTGAGGGATGAACATGAAGCCTCTTGGGAGGTGTCAAAAAAAATATCCAAGCACAAATGAAGATACAGCTGTGAAAATCCCTCACTCGTGCCATTCAGCCGTGGTTACAACAAATTAACATGTACAGCTACATGTGTATGATGGGATGTTGAAAGCCAGACGTCCTAGAAAAGCTGACATCAGATGGTTTAATTGAACATTGCTTCACATCTCCGTCCAGACTGATGCTAAATCCCCCGGATGTTTGATGCTAGCTTTCCTAGCTAGTAATAACTGTGTAATAACCTATTTAAAATATCTTTCCTATGCTTTATTATAAATGTGTAATAAACAACAACATATTTTTTATAATTTTTTCTTTTTTATGTTTTTCTGTTTCATGGAAAATACTAAGATATACCTCATATAGAATAAAATATTCTTCAAATAAACTTCCTTACAAGGTCACAAGTCCAGATAAATGGGGCTGGGGGCGGCTTTTCCCCTAAAGAGCACCATGGGTGATCGGGCCTTCTGTTCTGCTGCCCCTCATCCGTGGAATGCCCTCCCTGACCATCTGAGGGCTCCACAGACGACTGACACATTTAAAAAAGGACTT